>JAXIVJ010011634.1:5000-42984 GCA_036785665.1 Chirona hameri | reverse complement strand
ACACACACACACACACACACACACACACACACACACACACACACACACACACACACACACACACACACACACACACACACACACACACACACACACACACACACACACACACACACACACACACACACACACACACACACACACACACACACACACACACACACACACACACACACACACACACACACACACACACACACACACACACACACACACACACACACACACACACACACACACACACACACACACACACACACACACACACACACACACACACACACACACACAAAAACACACAAACACACACACACACACACACACACACACACACACACACACACACACACACACACACACACACACACACACACACACACACACACACACACACACACACACACACACACACACACACACACACACACACACACACACACACACACACACACACACACACACACACACACACACACACACACACACACACACACACACACACACACACACACACACACACACACACACACACACACACACACACACACACACACACACACACACACACACACACACACACACACACACACACACACACACACACACACACACACACACACACACACACACACACACACACACACACACACACACACACACACACACACACACACACACACACACACACACACACACACACACACACACACACACACACACACACACACACACACACACACACACACACACACACACACACACACACACACACACACACACACACACACACACACACACACACACACACACACACACACACACACACACACACACACACACACACACACACACACACACACACACACACACACACACACACACACACACACACACACACACACACACACACACACACACACACACACACACACACACACACACACGCACATACATACATACACTGAACAGACGCAACACGAGGTCTAAAAGGTTGGGTCACAATCCTACCGTGGTCACAACAAGTGATCACTCTCGGTCATGGCCCAGGTGGCTTCGTAAATGGCGGCCAAACGCAGGTATTGTAAGCTGCGATAAATTCGGTGGTAATGAGTTATACTCGCGGGGAGCACGGCAGCAGAAACGCCGTCGGCCCATCTCTGTGTGGGACATCGGTATGTACAGACTGTTGTTCTGTCTTGTACTGCGGTCACGAGTCTCCGATATGGTGGTAAGGCCGCTGGCCAATGCCTCGGGCTCGCCCAGGCGGCGTACTTTGTGAACCAGACACAGTGTGTGGTACTGTACCAGGTCGCCAGCACTGAGCCAGCCCAGACCCTCCAGCAGATCAGACACATGATCAAATTTTTTACGGCCGAAAATAATTTTTGCTGCATAGTTGATAACTTTTTGGACGCGAGCAAGGTTCTTCTGTGTACCATTACCATAGACAGATATACAGTATCGGATTTGCGAGAGAGCTAAGGCATTGACCACGGCGGAGACGACAGAAGGTGGCAGGTAGTTCCTCAGATTTGATAGACCGATGAGGATACCAAAGCAGCGCCTAATGACTGCGGATATATGCGCGTCCCAACTGAGGGTAGGATCAAAGATTATTTATTCCAAGGTTCTTGGCTTCCGAAACGGGAAGAAGATTGTGATCGCGAATTTTTTACGGTAAAACTGGGGGCATTTCGTAGATTTTGAGGGCTTCCCAATAGCATCAGTTGAGTCTTGCCAGCATTGACTTTGAGCCCACTAGCTCGAAACCAAAAGTCCAGAGAAGCCAGGACTTGTTCCATCTTATTTATGACGTCTTTGAATTCCGATTTCGTACCACTAACCAAAATTTGTGTGTCATCAGCATACTGGACGACTACCGCGTCTTCGACAAACAGACTAAGGTTGTTAGCGAAGATGCAGTAAAGTAGCGGGCCCAGAGCAGAGCCTTGAAAGACGCCGATGCTGTTGGGAAGCGGTGCATATTTTTTAAATATTTCCCAAATTGTCAGTGAAGCTGACACTTTGGGTGTGATCTCGAAGGTAAGCCGAAAACCAGGACGTATCAATTCCATGTAGCTGTAATTTCGTCAAAAGTTTGGAATGGTCTATCACATCGAAACATTTGCTCAAGTCCAGCAGGCAGAGAAGAGACATTTCTCCCCGGTCATTGGCAGAGAGGATATGGTCGGAAATGGATATGAGCGCGGTTTCCGTCGAATGACGAGGACGAAAACCGTGCTGAGTGGGAGAAAGGAGATGATTCTGGGACAGGTAATAATAAACTTGTTGGTGAACGACTACCGCCGACTTGTTGGTGAACGTTCTACAATTTTGGCAATCACAGGTACTATGGAAATTGGCCGGTAGTTGGATGGGTCGGATGAATCTCCAGATTTATGGATTGGAAAGACGAGGGAGTGTTTCCAGGAAGAGGGGACATCAGGGAGGGAAATGCTGGAATTAACCAAATGGAGGAACACCATGCCAATTGCATCGAAAGATGCACGAATCACGAGGATGCTGACACCGTCCTCGCCGCAGGCAGCTGACCTGTTCATATCGAATACCACATCTCGCAGCTCGGACAGCGTCAGGGGCGCCAGTTCAAAAGCTTATGCACCAACACGCGGCAGGCGGCAGGGAAGGTCAGGAGTCTCCCCCGCGTTCCTCACCTCAGAGGCCACGCGTGGCCCACACTAACGAAATACTCATTCAGTCGATCGGGTGTCACATCGGGTAGCTTTCGGTCCACCTTCTTACCACCTACAGCCGACCTGATAGCACGCCAGATAGAGTTCCGTCCTTCCTCACGGATACGCCTCTGCATATCAAGACACGTGTCGCGCCTAATAGCTGATCGCACAGCACGGTTTAGAGTTTTGTAATCGGCTGAGCCGTGGCCGCCGACGGCGAGCGCTGCGCGGCGGCGAGACATGAGCAGTTTGGTGTCATCACTCACCGGCGGTGCCCGTGCATTGCGGATGCGCACAGTCCGGACGGGGGCGTGCTTGTCAATGATAGGGAGAAATATCTCAAGAAACCGTTCCCACTTAACAGTGACAGTCGGCGCAGCAACAACTCCTCCCCAGCCGGCGTGGACGAGATCATGGTTAAAAGCGTCCTGGTCAATGCGGCGAAGACAGCGAGATCGAATGATGCGGCGCGGGGGACGAAAGCGAGGGATACTGATGTGCGCGAAAACAATTTTATGCGGACTAAAATGACAGAAACTAGTAAAACAGCGCTGAACCATTTGACTGCCATTCGACACGAGGACATCCAGAAGCGAGCCCGTGGAATATGTCGGATCAGTGACACATTGAACTAGGGAGTAGTCTGCTAAAAAGTTGCGAAGCATACTTCTCGCACGATCACTGTTGGGTTTTAACCAGTCACAGTTCAAGTCACCACATATTACAAATTTGGTCGACGGGTGCTCAATAAGTAAATGCTGATACTGGGTCTCAAGATCTAGAAAGTCCGCCTCTAAATCCGCGACGTTTCGTCTGGGGGGACGGTACACAATGCCCACGATAAGCTGCCGTTTGGTTTCGGGTTTAAATAAAGTCCACAGCGTCTCCAATTTGCTGTTCGGAACCGTCTCTGTGGACACGTTTAGTGGCGACACACTCAGGCCGTCCCTGGCCAACAGTGCCACCCCACCATACCCACTGTTGTCTGGGCGGTCGGCGCGGTAGAGATGGTAACCCGGCAGGACGAGGAGGCGGTTTGGAGTGGTCGGTCGCAGCCAGGTCTTACACAGTCCCAGTAGGTCGACTTGATTTTGATGCAAGACGTCAGCCAGCTCAAGCAGCTTCGGTTTGAGTGACTGAATGTTTAGTTGTCCGATGAAGAATCCAGAGCCAGATACAGCCACCGGTGAGCGATCGTCTTGGCGCCGAACGCCGCTACTCCCTCGGCGCCGGTCCACGGGGGCGCGCCCGCCGCGCCTCGCTCGGTGCTGGCCGCAGGAGCCGGCTGACTGACCGCCCGGGACGACTGACCCGGTGCCCGGCAGAACAGCGGCTGGGCGATCATGCCCTCTGGTTCTTCCTTGCAGATTTACATTTGCAGGCTTTGCATGGTCTCTCTCCTGTACGTTGGTCTCTTCATTGGCTAATCTAAAAAAACATTTACTTCACTGATAATCATCTGGGAAATGTTCCTTGCCCCTTCCCATGTATACAGACGACCGGTCCTGTTGATACCCTGATGCATACACTCTCTCAAGCGGCTTCGCAGGTCGAAGTACCTGGCTCCGTATGTTGCACATAGATCTCCTAGTTGGTCATTCACTAGACGTGCTTTTTCAGCTGCGCTGCGGCCTGCGTAGCGCCTTTCTATCACAGAGCACACGACCACGTCACGTGTGTTGTGCCGCTCTTTTGCCGCGTTTATTGTATGTGCGAAACCTTCCAGCACATTGTCAACATCAGAGCCAATGATGTCATCACCTTCTAGGTGGATCACAACGTCCACTGCGTCGGCGTTGGTTTTCTTTATAGCCGAAGGCAGTCGATGATGGACATCCGCTCTGGTGGCTTCCTGCGCTGATACGAAGACGACATTGTCTTCGAAAATAAATCCTTCCTTTGCTGCTGTGCTGATGCGCCTGACGTTTTCCCCACCAATCAGCACAGCTCCGACAGCATAAGCTTTTCGTTTACGCGCCCGTTTGCTTTTGACCAAGGTCCAGTCACTATCTTCTCTCATATTGTCACTTGTAGGGTTTTTTCCGGTACGGGTTTCACTGTCTTGCTTATTGTTGTAATTTTGTTCTCCTGTCTTCCTGTCTACTAAGACTTGCCTTTTACTTTCTTCGCCAACTTGCTCCGGGTGGGTTTTCATCGGTTTCTGGTGTCCGGTTTGCGTCAGTTTTCGATCCATAAGCAGCTCTTCCAAATTCTTCAAACGCTTGCCCAGCCGTTCGATTTCATCATTTACATTGCGAATAATTGCGTTCATATATGACGCCAGCAAGTTTCCTATTTTGTGCACTTCAACGGCGACGCGATCTTCGACTGCAGATGAAAACATTTGTTTTAAATCTGACATGCTTATAACGAGGTTACAATCGGCCATCCTTAATTTTGCAGGCGGCCTGCTCTACGCATAAATTCGGCACGTTTTTTAAGAACGAAAATATACTGGAGTTTTTGTTAAAAATCAGCCAGCGAAAACTAATAAAATCACAAGGATGCCCAAACAAAATCTTCAATTATGTATCGAATATCACAATATATTCTTCAATCTTCCGGCCTCTGGCACAACATTCAATACACTACAAGAACTACCACAAGTTTAACCTCGAAAATCACATATACCGCCGTAAACGCCTCTAAAATACGGAGCTGGCGGAAGGCCATCCGTCCATTTCAACCGTGAACCGCGAACGTTCCTATGCCCATGCATCCAGTTTTGCCTGATTTACTTGAATTCGTTCATTCAAATGACCTTTGCTGAAACTTTCTCGTGCGTGTAAGTTGAACAGCAAACACGTTTGACTCAGTTAGCCAGGTTGAAGCAGAATGGTATCGAACACTTTATGCTGTTATTCAACAAACCATCTGACTGTAAAATAACGAACATGCCTTTAATTTAGCAGCATAAATGCATGATTTTAAGGAGCGTGGCATGCGCAGTCATGCAAGACAATTAGGCTAGAAATGGTCCTTCTTCGCTCGTTTATATTAAGTAAAAATGGAAACCCTCAGCAGGTTGGACGTAAATGTATAGGATTTTATCGTGATATGTCGATAAAATGCGAACAAAAGTATCGCATCAGGTTCCGTCAGGACAGCGAGCTTCCAAAGTTCCATACTGAGCACCACCAGGACAGGAACCGGTCCTGCCGGTCACAGAATGTCTGGGCCTATCACAGCTGTGGTCAGCCCTCCCCCTGTCAAGACAGGAACATCATGTACAGCAGCGCAGCTCCATCCACCACTCCTGTACAGCAGCGCAGCTCCATCCACCACTCCTGTACAGCAGCGCAGCTCCATCCACCACTCCTGTACAGCAGCGCAGCTCCATCCACCACTCCTGTACAGCAGCGCAGCTCCATCCACCACTCCTGTACAGCAGCGCAGCTCCATCCACTACTCCTGTACAGCAACGCAGCTCCATCCACCAATCCTGTACAGCAGCGCAGCTCCATCCACCACTCCTGTACAGCAGCGCAGCTCTATCCACCACTCCTGTACAGCAGCGCAGCTCCATCCACCACTCCTGTACAGCAGCGCAGCTCCATCCACTACTCCTGTACAGCAGCGCAGCTCCATCCACCAATCCTGTACAGCAGCGCAGCTCCATCCACCACTCCTGTACAGCAGCGCAGCTCCATCCACCACTCCTGTACAGCAGCGCAGCTCCATCCACCACTCCTGTACAGCAGCGCAGCTCCATCCACCACTCCTGTACAGCAGCGCAGCTCCATCCATCACTCCTGTACAGCAGCGCAGCTCCATCTCCACTCCTGTACAGCAGCGCAGCTCAATCCACCACTCCTGTACAGCAGCGCAGCTCCATCCACCACTCCTGTACAGCAGCGCAGCTCCATCCACCACTCCTGTACAGCAGCGCAGCTCCATCCACCACTCCTGTACAGCAGTGCAGCTCCATCCACCACTCCTGTACAGCAGCGCAGCTCCATCCACCACTCCTGTACAGCAGCGCAGCTCCATTCCCCACTCCTGTACAACAGCGCAGCTCCATCCACCACTCCTGTACAGCAGCGCAGCTCCATCTACCACTCCTGTACAGCAGCGCAGCTCCATCCACCACTCCTGTACAGCAGCGCAGCTCCATTCCCCACTCCTGTACAACAGTGCAGCTCCATTCCCCACTCTTGTACAGCAGCGCAGCTCCATCCACCACTCCTGTACAGCAGCGCAGCTGCATCTACCACTCCTGTGCAGCAGCGCAGCTCCATCCACCACTCCTGTACAGCAGCGCAGCTCCACTCCTGCACAGCAGCGCAGCTCCACTCCTGTACAGCAGCGCAGCTCCATCCACCACTCCTGTACAGCAGCGCAGCTCCACTCCTGTACAGCAGCGCAGCTCCACTCATGTACAGCAGCGCAGCTACATCCACCACTCCTGTACAGCAGCGCAGCTCCATGCACCACTCCTGTACAGCAGCGCAGCTCCATCCACCACTCCTGTACAGCAGCGCAGCTCCATCCACCACTCCTGTACAGCAGCGCAGCTCCATTCCCCACTCCTGTACAGCAGCGCAGCTCCATCCACCACTCCTGTACAGCAGCGCAGCTCCATCTACCACTCCTGTACAGCAGCGCAGCTCCATCCACCACTCCTGTACAGCAGCGCAGCTCCACTCCTGTACAGCAGCGCAGCTCCACTCCTGTACAGCAGCGCAGCTACATCCACCACTCCTGTACAGCAGCGCAGCTCCATCCACCGCTCCTGTACGGCAGCGCAGCTCCATCCAACTCCTGTACAGCAGCGCAGCTCCATCCACCACTCCTGTACAGCAGCGCAGCTACATCCACCACTCCTGTACAGCAGCGCAGCTCCATCCACCACTCCTGTACAGCAGCGCAGCTCCATCTACCACTCCTGTACAGCAGCGCAGCTCCATCCACCACTCCTGTACAGCAGCGCAGCTCCATTCCCCACTCCTGTACAGCAGCGCAGCTCCATCCACCACTCCTGTACAGCAGCGCAGCTCCATGTCTCTCTTTCTCTATCTATCTCTGAGCTCAAGTCCGTGTCCATCCGTCCGTCTGTGGGTCTATCAAAGCTGTGGTCAGCCCCCCCGTCAAGACAGGAACATCCTGTACAGCAGCGCAGCTCCATCCACCACTCTGGAAGTGGTGGTCCATCCGTCCGTCTGTGGGTCTGTGGGTCGATCGCAGCGTGTCAGCCCACACTCCGGACCAGGCACCGCATCACGCCCTGGAAGCTCCTTTGTCGATGTCGGCGGCGCCGCAGCGGGTCGGCCCCTACCTACCCCTCCCTGCCCTGCCGAACTGTAATGAAGCTCCCGACTGCCAGTGACCCCAATACCGAGACAGTCGTGCACTACCACTACCGCCACCGCTGCCGCAACCACCGCCGCTGTCGCCACCGGCCGCCACCACCGCCGCCGCCCCGGCTCGACGCGGGCGAGTTGTTTGCATGTCGTGTGTCGTCTTATGTGCGACGACCCGGTCGGTGTGGCGAGGACTGTTGACTTTCGGGTATTGGATACTTAGTATGTGAGTCACGTGTGCTTAATGGCCACGCTACCGATTAAAAAATGATGGGATTCGGGGCGTAAACGCTTAATAGAACGGTTATTGGACTGGGCGGACAAGAAATGTGTTGTATTACGCGCCTTGGAGGGCCTCTGATAATTACACGCCCTAAGGGGGGGGGGCGGACTCCCCCCCCCCCCCTGTGATCTCGAAAATCACGCAACGTAGCGACAAGCGGAAAACGACGTTAGATAGCTCGAGACAAGGTCTTTTGAAAGTATTCGTTCATTGTTTTCTCAGGTCAATATTGAGGTCACCAGAGGTCATCAAATTTTCAAGTTTTCGAGACTTCGCTTCGAACACCCCTAAATATCTCGGGAACTATAATAGTTAGCAGCAAACGAAAATAAAAACACAATCGAAAGCCTCATAGGTGTCCTGAGATTTGAGTTCAGGTCAATAGTTTAGGCTCCAGAGGCTCAAATTGGCTCAAATGTAAATAAGGTGATTTTGTTTGCAAAACTGTTTGTCGCAAATATCTTTTTCCCTAACAAAAATAAAGCAATAGTGTTTACGCTATCGTGTTTGTCTCGTTAATGCACTTCGGATCATATTAATGGTGACCGGGTTAGGTCAACTTCGAAATTTGACCTCAGGTCAAGGTAAAGTGGTGACCCAAGTTGGTCATGTTACATATTGGGAGACGTGCCTCGACGAAACAAACACATTGGTAACATTTTCTCTTCTCTATATTAATTATGTCGATAGTTATTGGCAAAATAGTGTTGGCGGTCACGAAATTGACCTGACCTTAGGTCACCGATATTAGAAATCCGAGAAAAACATAACTGTTGGTGTCTATGACCTTATGAAGTCCTGCAAGATTGAAACTAACCGGCGTAAAACTGTGGCTGTGGTACTACTGTAAACGTTTTGTAGTTTAGGTCATCACGTGACCTAATCTGGTGACCTGACCTGAAATGACTCGGGCCAAGAATTTTACATAATGTGGGAAGTTCATTTCTGAACAGGTGTTAAAAAACGGCGGCGCTGCGCGCCGCCGCCGTTTTATTTTGCGCTATCCTCGAAAAACCGGAGGGGTGGGAGGATTTCGCCCCCCCCCCCCCTCCAGGGCGCGTGTTAATATAGCATTCAGTGTACAGTTTTTGCATTAGGGCGCATTCCCCGCTACCCCGTGGATTTCCATTGCGGCTGCTCGAACTCAGTTGTCACCAAGCAGCAGAACTAGTGAAGAGCTAGCGTGGCTGACCGGTCGTAGCCTGGGCCGGTCCCGTGCGGAACGACCAATCAGCGCACGAATGGCGAGGGGCGCAAGCAGGTGACGTCATCTGCGCACGCGCCTTCCGCCATTTTCCCACTGCATTGACAAATATATTTGTCAGAAGTTTCCCCAATTTCCCCCCTTTCCACCCCACCCTACCCCTGCTCGCAAAAAGATCACCATTCCATGACGTGCACTAATATCTTTATATGGATATATTAGACTGATGTTTCCAGGTTCCGAGGACATTTCGAGTACCTTCATTATGTAATAAGAACGATCGAAGTTTGCATCCAGCCGAAGTAGGCGTTTTGTCAAGAGACTCGGTTTTTATGCTGCTTCTATGCTGCTGCTGCTGCTTTTATGCTGCTGCTGTATGACGTTTTTGTTTCGTTTAAAAACGATGCATTGGTAGTATTTGCTTTTGGCTTGTCTTCAACGCATGCCAATATTCCAATGTCGCAAATTGATTTTCCACTACAGGCAATCGGTCATAGTGTCGCCCCCTGCTTCGCCAATCCCTTGAGCTGGCTTGACAAGGCCATTGATGAATAATGTATTCATACAGCATTGTTGTCGAAGTATGTATGTCCTAAGAGACTATGCAGAGGTGAAAAAACCTCGAGGCTGACACCGACAAAGAGCCAGGCTAACTCACATCCATTTTTCGTGCTCTTATGGCCAATGACTCTAAAAATAAGGCCTTTCTCACGCCTCGGTGGCTATCATTTATAAAAATCAGCACTCTGGCACATTTTGTAAACATGCAACACATTTTGTCAACACGCAGCACATTGCGTCAACACATAGCACATTTTGTGATCATTACAATGAGTGCTACACTCTAGCAGATGCAGGGGGTAGCTGCCCCCCCCCCCCCCAAAAAAAATGCCTGAAATCGGCAAAAAATTTAGACATTTCCTGATATAGAAGACAATCTAAGCAACTTTTACTAAGGAAAGTTTTTTTTAATCAGCTATCAATGCTTAAGCAAGCGATATCCGATGCGTTTTCTGAATTGTGATTTGTGAGACAATTTTTTGGGGAATTTGCCCCCCCCCCCCCCCAGGAATGGTAAAAGTATTTTGAGTGGCCCAGACCAAATGTTGCACACACAAAAATTACCCCAGCTCAGCTGGGGTCATTTTTTTACTTCACATGAATACTGTGCACGCTCACATCCCTATATTTTAACCCGCGCCGTGCCGGGAGAGGCGTGTTTAGACACCTCCCTCAGGTTTTTCGCGGATAGCGCGCCGCCGTTTTTGGCACAGCTGTTTGGGCATCAATTGTCCGCACTATGTAAAAAAATACCTCGGGTCATCTCAGATCAGGTCACCAGACCAGGTCACGTGACCCAGCCTTCAAAAGAACGTGTGGTCGTACCACAGTCACAGTTTGTGGATGATTGGTTTTACACTTACAGGATTTCAAAAGATCATATACATCTACAATTTGTTTGTCTTGGATCTTTTTATATCAGCGACCTAAGGTCGGGTCAATTTCGTGACCTCCCCATTATAAGTCAATGGGGAAATATTCAAATGCTTCCTATTCCAAGGATACGCAGTCTAATATAGCAGTCTAATTACTGCTGGACCATCTTATTATAGGCCATTCTTGATAACCTAGGTGCCATTTTTGTTCAGTGACCCCTACAGGGTCAGCCGAGGTCATCCGAGGTCACAAACAGTTTTATGGCAATAACTCTTGACATAATGACGATAGAAAAGTGAAACCGAAACCAATGTGTTTGTCTCGTCACGGCACGTCCTCCCATTTGCAACATGATCTACTTGGGTCACCACTTGACCTTGAACTGAGGTCACATTTTTAAGTTGACATAACCTGGTCAACATTAATATAAGTCGAAGCGCCTTGACGAGACAAACACGTGGCGTCAAAATTATTGCCTTGTCTTTATTAGGTAAAAAGCTATTACCATATGCCGAGATATCCTTTCAACATTGGCACGTGCTTTTGGGAAATGCTTTCGGCCCGCTGCGGCTAGTGTTGGAGGTATCTGTGAAACGATTTGGCCGGGGGCATTTTTAATTTCCCAGACAATTATTTAACAGAATATTCAGAGCGGAAGTGCCAAAATCACACATACATATTTGCTATAGTTATGATTACTGGATTTGTCGAATAAACCCTGTGAATCGCCTTCAAACATTGTTGCACTGTCACATACGTAACTATTTATTGTATTAAATACAACACACATACATATTGATGCGCTTATTATTCGGATATCTGACGCCAATAACATACGGCAAAACGAAATCGTGTGCAGACAATTCATAGCACTGCGTATTCATACTTGTCTACTGATTTGATTAGGGGCACAGTTTGTCATTCTTTTGGAAGTGGTTGACGACTGAAAGCATGCAATGAAAGGTGATCGCTTCATAGTGCCCGCTATTACCCTTCCTTGCTTGAATCGATAGAAGGGCACACGAGTAAGGTGAGTTTTGTTTTACACCACTCCAGAAGCTGGACACTGTTCTGTTCTTTGCAGTGCTCTTGAAATAGATCCGTTGCTCTATAATTTTTCCTCACGGTAGAGTATCTGAATCGCGACTGGATTATATTAGCTTTCTTCTTCTCTCTTATCGTGTTTCTCTTTTCTTGGAGGTCTTGATTATTGGACATCAGGAAACCCAAACGAAGAGAAAAAGGCCTTGATATACGAATGTCACAGTGCGTACCTAATAGGCTGATTAAATACTTGAAGCTCAATAGATCTTATCTGTAAAAGAACACAGTACATCAACGGCATATGGTAAAATAGATACCTCCCTTGGGCCGGCAGTTTGTTTAAGTCCTCGGTCATCCTGAAATTTGTTGCACTCGCCCTACGGGCTCGTGCAAAAAAATTGTCAGGCTGACCTCGGACTTAAAGGAAATAGTTCACCTTCAACATGGGGTTTTGAACTGAGATAGCAGTTTTGTAGCCCGTGTTGAGAAATCTTTATCTGGAACTTTTCTTGGCTGAAAAGACTCTCCAGCCGAAGATATTTGACTTTTTGGCGAAGGAATGCGGCGCATATATGATATACCGTACCATCTGAACTGTGCCAGCACTGCATGGAGCATGCGCAGACCAATAACGCACACCATAACATTAATAATTTACAACCTTCTGTCCTGAATTGGCACGATGTAGGACCATTTTTGAAAAGAAAAGAAGAAACTGTATTAAAAATATAACACAATCGTGTTCTGAAAAGAAAAAAATCCGAAGGTGAACTATTTCCTTTAAACAAACTTTTTTCCGGCCCCGGGAGGTATTATATATTTGTGATAAACTGTTTTGTAAAAAATTACCTTTTCACATTTGCTGACCTCTGGAGCATAAACTATTCCTGAGCTAAAATCTAAGGACACTTAAACGATTGCATTTTTTAGCTTTCCATTGTTGTTATTTTTTCGTTTCTTCCTAGCTATCATAGTTCCTGTGATATCTGGGAGTTTCTGGAGCGAAGTTCTAAAACTGGAAAATCTGACATTTGATGACCTCTGGTGACCTCAATATTGACTTGAGGAGAGAAAAAATCCGAAGTATCTTCGAATGTGCTTGTCGAGTGCTTTCGAACACCCTTTTCCGCGTCTTTCTAGCTCTTTTAGTTTTCGAGTTAGAGGGGGGGGGCTACCCCCCCCCCCGGCACGGCGAAGGTGGCGCCGAGCACAGGCACGGCGCGGGTTAAAACCAAACAAAGATCTATAGCTAATTATTGGGCGATATTCGCTTTTGCACACCTTTATATAGTTAAATTGAATATTTTATACTAATTCTACATGTTTTCATCAGAACTGCACTCAAAACAGGGACATTCTCAGTTCTTCCCTAACAATAATAATTTGTATCACCCGTCAATCGCCTCAGCCGACCGCCCGCAACGACTCCGCCATTAAATAATAACGTGGGCGCAGAAATGCGTCAGATACCAAGTTCGCCATATGACGTGATATGTATCTGGACGACCACTAAACCCTATCACGCTCTCACTAAACTCCGTTCCTGGCGGAGCGCAGGACTTGTATTTGAGACCAGGGCTAAAAAATGGTTTCGTGGTTGTCGTCGAAATTAAGACCGGGGTTGGTGGTTGCCGTCCTGCGATATTTAAATTCATAGTGCAAAATGTGCGCAATTGGTGCCATTATACACCCTAGGGCACTATCAATACTGCCGGACTTTTCTGAGTTCAATATTGAGCAGTACCCGAAAACAGAAAACTGGATGTCAATACATTGATCGGAAAATTTGACGTGCAAAAATGCACATAGAGCTAATTCCATTGCCGCATTGAGGGTCTCCTTGCCAGCAATGGTTCGGACAATATCCACTAACCAGAATGGGCATTGAACAAATATTGCCCCCCCCCCCCCCCCGTCAATGGCGTTCGGCTGAGACCCCAATTAAAAAGCGAGTTATCTCTGTACCTGATTTTGCGTTGTTCATATGCGCCTGACTTCTCACAACCATCGTTACAACTTCAGCGTGGAATTTGTCGCTGCACAAGGTTGGACAAGGATTCAGTGCGTCGCACAGCGCGCTGTACTTACCCAGCGCCACTGGCGCGCAGCGTACTGAATGACTGAAGGGGTCAATGTGTTAAAAATAGTTGAAATAGGAATGTCGGGCCGGCCGGGCGGGAGTGACTCGAGGCGGACCATCCGCTGTGTCCGCCGGCCGACGCGCCGCGGACAGGGAGGGGGCAAGAAGGAATGCCGCTTGGATGGCCGTTTGACACGTGGGACCGGGTCAGAACAATGAAAGGGTAAGACCGGAAGGGACGCGTTTGCTGATACCAGTAACTATTCCAGAAAAGGCATACTAAATATACCAGATTCACCAGGCATTAGGACAACCGCGACAACCAACGATATACGCGGTATGTTATTGGTCTCTTGTAAAAGGTCGCCAGGAGTGGTCGTCCGGATCGTCCGGACGACAGCTGTGGTTGTCTCGCCGATACAGTATATAGTATTTAGTGTATAGCATACCTACAGTATAGTTTGTTGCTGCGTGAGTGATTTGGAATGTAGACCCGCGCAGCTGCTAACATGAAGACGTGTTTTAGAACGAAGGCATGCGAGAAGCAGAGATCGAAACAAAAACATATGCCTAGCACATACAGATACAGCTGGGTTAGGATAGGTGGATTGGGCCAGGGTAGACATTTCATTATTTTTGACTCGGTAACCTCGGCAGGACACCGAATGTGGTCGCCGAAATTCCATGTCCTTGGTTGCCGGTAAAGACGACAAAACGACAAGATATTTTAGCCCTGTTTGAGACCGAAAGTCGGCCGCGCAGCGGGAGCCAATGCCGTGACCTTGCTGGATACATATCTGACGCATTTCACACACAAAAAAAAAACACGTTGCTTACATTTCAGTTGTAATTTGGGGGAGCAACTCGGCGCAGTGGTAAGATACTTGCCTTCTGTGCCGGGGACTGGGGTTCAATCCCTCGACGGGCCTCTGAAAAAGTCTTCCCGACTCCCCATACCCCTCGGAACAGGGTGAGAGTTCCAATTAGCACCTTGGTCCCAAGAGGACACGGTGCTTGGTCCACAAACCAAACCAAACCAACCTTTTAGCATTAGCGAAGGAGTAAGATAAGAGCTTCTTTGCTGTCAAAATAGGAGTGACTTAGGAGCAAAATGCTATTTAGATAAGTTAGAGAGCTTGAATCGTTCTTTCTTTCAGAGCATGTTGTTTGTAATTCAGCCTAGTAGAATGATTTATATAGGCTTCAAAAATTGCGAGTTATTATTGATTTGTATAGGGTAAGGGATTCTCCGTCCAGATGACGTCACTGTTATGTCTTCATGTAATCGATTGCACAAATCGATAGAAACTCTTACAAAGCATATCTAGCCTTCAGCCGCAGATAAGTACGCCAGAAAGAACAGCACGTGTCCGTATATTAACTTAGCCGGAAGGAAGAAAGTTCCGTACCACACCGTCATGTAGAAAAGAAAAGTATGAATGTAAACAAATGCAATAATGACGCGGCGCGGCAAAATACGGCAGAAACAACGCAACCAAATCAAAACATAATGTAACAAGCGCGACACAACACCGCCCTCTCTAAACGTTAACCCGACTCTCACATTGAACACTGAACAGTACACTTCAGCGTGTCGGGTTCGCGCAGCTAAGGGGTGTAGCGCACAGGAGAGCGCGGCGTCCTCAGACTTCTCCTCGGAAGCGTAGGAGCCTCTGGAGGAGGAGAAGGAGGAGGAATTCGCTCTCGCGGAGTGGAGGGATCACTCGGAGAGCTCGTTACCTCGGGCACGGCGTCATCACCCACGCTTCCTGGCCACACAAATGGCTCGGCGCCGGCGGACTGGCGGTCTGCCGCCGGAGCCCCGACCAGGCGTCTAGCATGCACTCGTTGCCCGTCCATGAGCCTGTAACTCACCGGGCCAGTCTGCCGATCGATGGCAACTGCTGGCTCCGCAGACACCTTCCCGGTTCTGGGGTGTCGCACGCGGACGCGGTCGCCAGCTTGCCACGTCGGCGGCTTGCCCGCTCGGCGGGCGTCGTACCACTGTTTGTACCCGGCCTGGTACTTCTCGGCGTGAGCCGTGAGCTATCCATCCCGCGCGACAGGCAGCGGCAGCACGTCCAGGCCTGTTCTCATCTCACGTCCCCGCATGGCGGTGAATGGAGACAGGCCTGTTGCCGGGTGCACTGTAGCCCGGTACGACTGTAGGAAGGCCTGCACGTTTTGGGTTCTGGACTGGTGCAGTATGCCAGCAGACAGGATAGCACCCTTCACAGTCCTGTTAAGGCGCTCAACCATGCCGCACGTCTGCGGCGAGTACGGGCTACTGAACAGGTGGCGGACGCCTACTGTCCGCAGGAACTGAGCCAGCTCCGCCGCTCGAAACTGAGGGCCATTATCAGAAACCAGCTCCTCCGGCACCCCTTCCCGTGTGAACATCTGTCGGAGGAATTGTACGACTGCTCCGGCAGTCACCTCGCCGCAGAGGGCTACCTCCGGCCACCGACTGAACATGTCGACCAAAACGATGCCAAATCGTTCCTGGGGAGGGCCAGGCATCGGCCCTATAATGTCTATCATTACCTTCCGCCACGGTCCCTCAGGCAGCGGGATCGGATGCAGCGGAGGCCGGCAGGGCTTCAGGTGCGCATCGTGTACCGCACAGAGAGCGCAGTTGCGCAGCAGTGCCCCTGCCTCGCCGTCCATGCCAGGCCACCAAAACTTATCTCGGAGACGCTGCTTGGTCCGGACAAGTCCCTGGTGCGACTCATGTGCGTTAGAAACAACGCGGGCGCGCAGTGCCGTTGGCTCGACCAGCCGCTCCCCCCTGAAAAGGAGAGGGCCCGAGCAGGACAGTTCTTCTCGCACAGGTACGGTGCCGCCTGAGCGTCGGTGTCCTGGTGCGACCGCGGCCAGCGGCTACCGACGTACTCACGGACAGTAGCACATGTCGCATCCACCGCTGAGACATCACGCATCTCCGTCTCAGAGATGGCGGCGGGCGCCGTGAGATAAGCGATCAGCACGGAGTCATCATCCTCCCACTCCGAAGTAGGCAGGGGCAGGCGCGACAGACCGTCAGCCACCAGGTTTGTAGCCGACCGGATATACTCTACATCGAACGCGTACTCCATCAAGCGCGCCTCCCACCTGGCCACTCGGCGACCGACCCGGTTGGAACCTTTGGGCCCGTAGATGGCGCAGAGTGCCTGGTGGTCCGTCCTCAGCGTGAACCTTCTACCCCACAGGTAGGGACGCCACTTCTCTACCGCCCACACGCAGCACAGTGCTTCCTTCTCTACGGTAGAGTAACCTTTCTCTGCATTAGAGAAGGTTTTTGAGGCGTACGACACCACCTCCTCCGCTCCCCCGGCCGTCAGCTGACTGAGGCGAGCTCCGCAACCAACATCACTAGCATCGCACGTCAGCACAGTGTGCTTGGCCGGGTCGAATGCCCGTAAGGCAGGCGCCTGGGAAATCGCCTCCTTGACCCGCCGAACTACTGCAGAATGGTCTGGTGACCACACGAACGGGTCGGCTTTGAGAGCCGCCCGCAGGGACTCGACCTGCGTCGAAAACCCAGGCACGAATCGGGCGTGGTAGCTTACTGCACCGAGGAACGCCTGCAGCTCGCGGGCGTTGGACGGATCAGAGCTCTGCACAAGTGGTGCGATCCGCTCCGGATCGATACGGATCCCGTCCTCCGCTACCACGTACCCGAGGAACTGGATCGAGTTAACGCTGCGCACACACTTTGCGGCGTTAATCTGCACGTTGTGCCGTCGGAAGGCAGCCTCGACCGCGACAACTCTGCGGTCGTGCTCGGCACGTGACGCTGCATGGACCACGACGTCGTCTAAATAGACGACCACACCCTCCAGACCACGGAGGATGCTCTCCATCACCTGCTGGAAGCACGGACCAGCACTGGACAGACCGAAGGGAACCCGTGTGAACCGCCTGAGGCCCACCGGAGTAGCGAAAATAGTCAGATGCCGGCTATCCGGATGGAGGGGCAGCTGGTGGTAGGCATCCTTCAAGTCCAGGCTTGTGAACCACTTGGAACCACGCAGCTCGTGTAGCATGTCCTCCATGTGAGGAAGGGGGTAACCGTCCGTTACAACCGCCCTATTCACCTCACGCAGGTCGAGTTAACGCTGCGTTTATTAACGTGTAAACAAATGAATGCATTTGTTTACATTCATACTTTTCTTTTCTACATGACGGTGTGGTACGGAACTTTCTTCCTTCCGGCTAAGTTAATATACGGACACGTGCTGTTCTTTCTGGCGTACTTATCTGCGGCTGAAGGCTAGATATGCTTTGCAAGAGTTTCTATCGATTTTTGCAATCGATTACATGAAGACATAACATATTTTGGACGACGAGGACGCAGGTCTACGCACAGACGCAGGTCCCCGTTCCTCTTTTTTGCCACTACCATTGTACACACTTTGAGAATAAAAAATAACCTCGGGTCATCTCAGGTCAGGTCACCAGACCAGGTCAAGTGACCCCACCTCCAAAAATGTTTGTAGTTGTGCCAAAGCCAGAGTTTCACATCGATCAGTTTGAAACTTACAGGATCTCATGAGGGAATCAGTACTTACAATTCGTTTATCTCGGAATTTTGATATCGGTGACCTAAGGTAAGGTCAATTTCGTAACCTCCCATAATAAGTCAATGGGGAAATATACAAATGCTTTCTATTTCAAGGATATGCACGATATTAGTCCAATTACTTCTGTATCATGATATTATTGGACATTCTTGATTATGCAAGTGTAAGTTTTGTTCAGTGACCCCTATGGGGTCATTTGAGGTCATGCGAGATCATCATCACGTTTTTGTAAATAACTCCTGGCATAATGTAGATAGAGAAGTAAAACAGACAGCAATGTGTTTATCTCGTCAAGACACGTCTTCCCATATGCAACATACCCTACTTGGATTACCACTTGACCTTGACCTGAGGTCAAATTTTTAAGTTGACTTAACAAAGTCACCATGTATATCAGTCAAAGAATACTGACGAGATAAACACAATGGCGTAAACAGTTTTCCGTTATCTTTGTTAAGTAAAAAGTTAATAGCGAAAAACGATTTTTGTTAAAAAAAAACAGCATTTTTCCCTTTTTTGACCTCTGGAGCCTCAAATATTGACCTGAGATCAATTTTGAGGACAATTTCTCGATTGCAAACTCAACTGGCTGGCGTTTGTTTTCTCCGTTTGTTTCTAACTAGCATAGTTTTTTAGATATATGGGGATTTCTGGAGCAATGTCCTAAAACAGGAGAAAAAAACTGGAACATTTGACCTTTGATGACCCCTGGTGACCTCAATGTTGACCTGACATAAAACGATACTGATTAATGTCGATAGAACTTGTATCAAGCTATCATATGCCGTTTTCTGCTTGTCGCTACGTAGCGTAATTTTCGATATGTCATGGGGTAGGGGGCGGAAATCAACCTCCCGCTGCAGTTGGTGTTCGGCGCAAAGCCCCTGCAGTGTGGGGGTTAATGTACACATTAGCGAAATCCGATGAGTTTTTTCATTGTGTATGTAGAATACTGGGAGACGCGTCCACAGTGTATTGGACTCCCGAGCCAACTGCCTAGCGCGGCCGACCCACCGGCCGCGCTCACGACACAAACCGCCGGCGGCGAGCACGGCGGCGCAGTATCTCTGCCGCGTGGGCACAGACGCAGGGGCGCCGACAGGCGGCCCGAGCAGGGCGCACACAGCGGGTGCACCAGGGGCGCACCCAGGGCGGGGACATCGCCCTAGTTCACTACACTGCCTCTCAACAAAACAACACACAATTGAACACAACTAGGTACCGAAGAACTGGGTTTGCTTTCTCGTTCTGGTCCCTCGCCGAACACCAGCGTCTCTCCCGCACGACACCTCAGGCTGCACGACCGGAGCAGCCACCGTACCGGTCTCCGAGTACGTCGGAGCGCCCGACTGAGCACCGGCGCTGGCACCAGGCGGTGGCTCAGGCAGAGACGTCTTCAGCTGGGTCGATGGCGCCGGTGGCGACGTCAGCGCGCCATGCGTCGCTTCGGTTGTCCGGGACGGCAGCCGCGATGAGTCCGGACCAGACAGTACCGGTAGAGGCGGCTGCAGCGCGGCCGTTTGACTCGTCTTCTCTCCGTCCACAGGAACAGCCGGCCCAGCATCAGCAGTCAGCGTAGAAGTTCCTGTAAACGATTCGCTGTTAATTCTGTGTCTCAACTGGTCGGTGTGTCGCCTCCATATCCTACCATCTTCCATCTTCACAGCATAGGACACAGGCCCATCGACTCCGATGACGGTACCATCAGCCCACTTCGAGCCAACGCCAAAGTTTCTTGCGAACACCAGGTCAGTGACATCAAATTGTCTACCAGACTTTACCTTGGAGTCGTGGTTTTCCTTCTGGATCACCTGCTGCTGAAGCACTCCATTCCGCATGTCCGGATGCAGGAGGTCCAGGCGACTTCGGATGACGCGTCCGACCATCAGCTCTGAGGGCGTAACTGACGTGGTACTGTGAGGGGTGATGTGATGGCGAAGCAACCATCGTGACAGCGCAGCTTCCCAGTCGCCGGTAGACCTCTGTAACGCAAGTTTCACTTCTCGTACAGCACGTTCAGCTAGCCCATTTCCCTGACTGTGACGAGGTTCTATAGTCTTGTGATGGATGCCGTTCTCTTGCACAAAACTTTGAAACTCTGCCGATGTGAACGACGTAGCGTTATCAGTCACAATCATGTCTGGTAGTCCCCACCTTGAAAACATCTGTCTCAGTTTCAACATGGTCGTCTTGGAGCAGACACTGGTACAGCACACCGCCTCTATCCACTTGGAATAGGCGTCTACTACGACCAAGACGTAGCTTCCTTTCGTCGGCTCAGCAAAGTCCACGTGGATCCTTGAACACGCCCGTTCAGGCCAGGGCCACATGCAGAGAGGAGCACGTCCAGGCGCGGGCCGGCTCTCCTGGCACGCCTGGCAAGAGCTCACGATGCGCTCAATGTCTTGGTCGAGACGAGGCCACCATACGCAGCCTCTGGCCAAGGCCTTCATGCGCCGGATGCCAGGGTGCGCCACGTGCAGCTCTGTCAAGACCCCTTCACGTGCTCTGCTGGGGATAACGACCCGGTGACCCCACAGCAGCAGTCAGTCGAACCGTTTGGCAGCGAACAGTGACAACTCTGGATCAGTGCCCTGCGGCCAGCCACCTTTCTGGACGAGACGCATCACGCGAGACAACATCGGGTCCCGCGAAGTCAGTAGGGCTACCTTCTTGGCATCAAACAGCCCGTCATCTACCAGCAGAACCAAGTTCTCGTCCAGTGAAGGTGTCAAATCAGGCAGAGGGCAGCGACTTAGGGCATCCGCGTTGCCCATCTCCTCCGTTCGTCGATACCGAATCTCGTATCTGTAAGCAGACAGCCTCAGTGCCCACCTGCGGATCCTGGCAGACGCCATCTCAGGAAGGTCAGCATGTTCCCCAAACAGCATCACACACCAAGACTTGCCTCTTATTGATGTCGAAGTGGCCCAGCACCGATCCTGAAGAGAGGACATCACGAGCCCACCGGAAACTGGTCGCCTGCTCTGCACCCCAGTGCCATGCCACGCTCTTCTGCAGGAGGGCGTGGAGCGGCGCCAGCTTCTGACTGCGGTCTGGAATGTACCTGGAGTAGTAGGTCAGAATTCCCAGGAACGCCTTCAACTGTTTAACATCCTGCGGTTCTGGCACTGACTGGATGGCTCGCACCTTAGCAGGTGTCGGTCTGATGCCGTCCTTATCAATGATGTGCCCCAAGTACTCAACACTTGGCACCAAGAAGCTGCACTTGACTGGCCTTACCTTCAACCCGGCTTTCAGTCTGACCAGCACCTCATCCAGCGTCTTCAGATGCTCCTCTGTCGTCCTGCTGGAGATCAGGATGTCATCCAGGTATGCCACCACACCAGGAATGTCACGCAGCACCTGCTCAATCTCCCTCTGGAACAGACTGACAGCCGAGTTGATTCCAAAAGGCAAACGAGAGTAACGCATCAGTCCCTTCGGCGTGTTCACGGTCAGTACATCTCTAGAGTCCTCATGCACAACGACCTGGTTATATGCCTGTGCCAAATCTAGAGTACTGAACACTTGTCCCCCAGAGAGCTGTGCAAAAATATCCTGAGCACGGGGAAGCGGATAGGTGTCACACGTCACCGCCCTATTGGCTGTCAACTTGAAATTCGCACATACTCTTACAGTGCAATCCTTCTTCAGCACAGGGACCAGTGGAGCAGCCCAGCTGCTGTGGGCGACATGCTCGAGTACCCCAGCATCGATGTCCTTCTGTAGCTGCCTCTCAACCTTCTCCTTGTAGGCATATGGCAGCGAGCGGGCTCTTCAAAACCTGGGCTGTACACTGCGGTCAATGTTCAGGCGAATTTTGACATCCTTCAGCTCTCCCAAGCCCGGCTCAAACACTTGCGAGTACTTCTTTTTGAGACAGTCCACTGAAACATTCTCAACAGCACACACTTCCTTCCAATCCAGCTTGATCAGTTTTAACCAGTCACGTCCCACCAGGCTTGTTCTGTTGCCCTGTATCACAACTACTTTGAGCTTATCATGTGTCTGACCCTTGTACAAGACTGAAGGCCTGAACTCTCCCAGTACTGGTATCACATCTCCAGTGTACGCTCTCAGCCTAAGAGCACTGGGCTTCAGCTTCGGACGGATACGGAGGGATTTGTACGTGTCCTCGCCGATTAGCGTGTTACAGGACCCGGTGTCAATCTCCATCCCCACCAGCGTTCGCTGAAACTGAACATTACAGCGGAGTGGGGAAGAGCTCACCTTGTTGACCTGTGCAGGGCTGCTGCTGCTTGCCACCTGCTGAACGTCGTCGACGTTGTCGTCCGGCCAGCTGTTCCAGTCCTCCGGGTCCGACGCGTCGACGGCGTTCGTCACCTGCCGACAGCTGCTTCTGCGGCCGACTGAAGACCTGACACGGCCCTCAGCGTGGCGCTGTGACCTCGAACAAGCCCTGGAGACGTGTCCAATACCGCGGCAGTGATAGCATTTGGAGCTACGGAAGCGGCAAACATCGGCACTGTGGTTAGCTCCAGCACATCTCCAACACCGCCTGTCTCCAGACATCCCCCGAGCGTCAGCCTCCACGGCCTGGACCGCCTGGACAGCCTCGGCCCTCTCACCGGTACTGGACATCAGCTGCGCGTCCTTGGTAGATGTCTCCAGAGCTAGACAAATCCTGACTGCGTTGCTGAAGTCCAGATCTTTCTCGGAGTGGGAGGAGACGTCTCTGCATCCTCTCGTCTCCAATTCCGATCACCAGCTGCTCCAGTAGCCTGTCCTCGAGAGTGCTCTCAAAACAGCAATGCTCAGACGCCTTCCTGAGATCAGCAACATAGTCAGCAACAGTTCTACCCGCACGTCGACTGCACGATCCGAACTTGAAGCGACTGACTAGCACCGACGGCTTGGGGTCCTGGTGATGCCCGATGATTTGAAGCAAATCATTGAAACTGACATCTGCGGGTTTCCTGGGTGAAATGAGACTTCGTATAAGCGAGTAAGTCTTTCTTCCACATACCGTGAGAAACGTTGCCTTCTTCCTGCTTTCCAAGGTGATGCTGCTACTCTCCAAGAAGAACTGCAGGCGCTCCTCCCACTCCGTCCATGAGCCCGAGTCTGGCTCAAACGGTTCGAGCTGCAGGTGCCCCGTCGCTGCGATGCCGCCGTCGTCCATCTCCCGCTGCCTCGAGTCTTCAGCGCCTCACCAGTCACCAGTCCTGTAATCTCATCCTCGTCGCCAGTGTAGAGTACTGGGAGACGCGTCCACAGTGTATTGGACTCCCGAGCCAACTGCCTAGCGCGGCCGACCCACCGGCCGCGCTCACGACACAAACCGCCGGCGGCGAGCACGGCGGCGCAGTATCTCTGCCGCGTGGGCACAGACGCAGGGGCGCCGACAGGCGGCCCGAGCAGGGCGCACACAGCGGGTGAACCAGGGGCGCACCCAGGGCGGGGACATCGCCCTAGTTCACTACAGTGTAAAACTTTTGATTATCTGCACCTAAAACCAACTTTTTACCGTTTTGGATCCGCCAGTGGCATCTCAGGCCTGGCAAGGCCGCTCTCAATTTAATTTAAGATGTCGAATAAATCACCACAGACCTGCCTGTCAATCAACTATATCTGATTTTCGAATTTTTGGTTATATAAAGTTCCGAAAAATAGAACCAATTAATTACAAATATAAGCTTATGAGGACTTAACCTTAATCCGCGAGTTACTGGGGTATATTTCATAACGCGACTTACTGGGGGGCTATTTTTTGCCCCCTCGGATCTCCGGAACTACTGTACCGAATGTAAAAATGCAAACGGCATTCGATAGCCCTGGGAAATGTATCTTGGGAAACATAATATTGTTGACCTCGTGGTCACCGATGACGTCACAGATCAGATCAAGTATAAATTGTTTGACCGTGTCAAAAGGTCTCGATGGGTGGAATTGTCGCGGAAAATTGCGATATTAAACGCATAAGCTGTCGATAAATCGGTGTGATTCGTGTGTCTCACACTTCTAAGTACCTTTCTAAGCTGTTTATGACCTTGGGTCAGGTCAAGGTCATCCGAGGTCACGAGGTCAAACTGAAGATTAGGGTCATTAGGCGTTGTAACACATGTTTATGGATTTTTTTCTCGTCTAGAACGCGAAAAATGACCTAAGAACATTGTTTGTTCCATATAAATAGAAATAAAAAGCAAAAACGGAAATGCGGTTTTTATGCATAGTAATGCTGTGAGAGGTGGTCGATTTTTGCCATTTAAAGGTCATAAGTCAGTCATTTTTGAAGATATCGACTTCAAATTTAGTACAAATATTCACTGCACACGTCTCGATTACATATATTCCGGATTTGGGATATTTCCGATTTTTCTAGGCATTTTGTAAAAACAAAAACAAAATTATTTGGATGTCTCTAAATTTTGAATAAAAAACTCACAAATCCGAGATGGCAGTTTGATAGCCTGGTCTATTATCAGTAATTTGATTTAAAACAATTGAGTTTATCTCAAACATAGTACTTTTCACAGCGTTTTCCGCAAATAATTATTTTTTCAACAAAAACCGAAGAACATGACGTCACTCTGACGTCATTCCCGGTTGACCTATCATAAACTCATATTTTTCCTTTTGCCAAGATGTGTAGAATTGATGTGAGAGAAGGTACTGCAAGTTCGGTGACGATAATGGTTTCCGTTTAGGAGTTATTGCAAAATAACGGGAGGGGGCAAAAAATAGCTCCCCCAGTAAGTCGCGGGTTAAGATATATTATGGTGACTTGCACGGTGAATGTGCGTAAAGGACTGGAAGTCGTGTCTTTAAAACTAACCGGCCTATGACTTCCAAAGAAAAAATGAGTCACTTTCTGAGCTATTACGTATGCTTTACTTATGTCATTTACTGTCGATGCTCGATGATAAAGCATGCTATGTGTATCGATGAGACAAACACAATGGTGAAATCTGTTTTACTCTATAATGCGTCTATCAAAAGTTATTCCTTCAAAACAATTCGGCGACTTTTAGATTGTTTCAAAATGGTTCACCATGGAGTTTTGAACTGAGATAGCAGTTTCGTAGCCCGTGCTGAGAAACTCCTATCTGCAAGTTTTCTTGACTGAAAAGACTCAAGCCGAATATATTTGATTTTTGTTTTGGCAAATGAATGCGGTGCTTAAGAAAGAATGCAGTGCTTACCATAGCCTGGGCAGAGGCTATACAATCAGCCAATCAGCTTGCATACTGTGCTAGCAAGCGAACCGCCGGCCGCCGGTTGGCACTTCTCTAATGCGAGTCTATCCTTACGCGACTACTTTCGAATCTGATTGGCCGAGTCATTTTTTTCCATTCGCGTGACGTGAGGACCCTGACTCGGATAATATGTATATAGTTTTGATAAAATTAATAATTTACGACCTTCTGTCCTGAATCGGCGCGACCATTTTTTACAATACAAAAACAAATTGTATTTCAAAATATAATCAAATCGTGTTTGGAAAAAACAATCAAATGTGAACTATTTCCTTTAATGGATTATCCTGGCCTAGCTGTTGATCTGAGATAAATTATGATGCAACTGTAGTCACATAAAATTATATTATCTTTCTAACGTTTTTTTTTCTTCGGCGCGTCGCTAACTCTTTTATTTATCGATATATACAGTTTTTGCAAGTGCACTCATATATATCCGATATTTTACCTTTGGTGGTCTCTGGTGACCTCAATATTGACTTGACCCCTAAAAAAGACCGATATACTTTCGATAGAGCTTGTTTCCGGCTATATAACAGCGTTTTTCACTTGTCGCTTCGTTGCGTAGTTTTCCAAATCTGGGGGGGGGGGCGAAAATCCCCCCCCCCCGTAGTTCGTGGCTGGTGCGAACTCCGGGCAGTGCTCGGGACGCGGGTTAAGACATTCCACGCCCATCTTCTGTTATCCACATACCTCTATATGACCTAGAATCAGATAAAATTATTGTAATACATCATGCTACATACAGTTATTGTCCTGTTCGTGAAACAGATTGTACAATAATATAAATAGAAAATACAACACGATTTGGGAGATAGCTACCCATCATCGACAAATCTGCGTGGCAACCCCAATGAAAATCCCTTACAGGAGGCCCTGCGGTTCTCCCATGTAGGCAAGGTAGGTAATGCCTCCCCAGTTAGCTCGGTAGCCTTCTTCTGGTACCAATATTTATCTTCGCTTCTTTTCATTTTATTTTTTCCTTATTGATTAATATGGTTTTCTGCAACCGGAATGGGCCTATCTTGGAGCAAATGTTCCGAATTTTCCAAGAAAATGTCCTTGGTAACCATAAATTAGATGTAAGCAAAACCTTGTCTAAGCTTGCCTACCTCGTCCTACTAGATTCTCGACCAGCATGTATACAAATCTATTGGGTCCTGCAGTATAAAATCCCTTGTAAGGTAGGCAAGTCAACTAGAAAATCGAGAAAAGCACACTTTTCAAGCGCAATAACTGCATACAATAAATATGACTGCAATACCCATTATTATTTTAGGCTCGTAGTAGCTTGCCACATAGGGGTTCAATTATGATTTCAAAAATAATGTTTCTACCACTTCTCCAGACCAGATCTTTGGCGGTATCTCAGCGTAACAACTAACAGCACGAACCAAGATCGAGCTTAGTTTTCGCCGGGCGCTTCCTTTCCGGAGAAATTCGATGCGGCGTCAACGCGGCAGCAGCAAAGGACCTTTGTGACAGACACCGTGATGAAAATGTTTCGGGATATTTTGAATGTGGGATATTTTTCTAATAGTTTAACAAAATCATTTTAATGGTAAATATCAATAAATTATGTAATAGTTACATATTACTGCAAGGAGATCGGCAGGTCGTCCAGACTTATCTAACAAATAGGACATTATATTTCAATGCATTTTTATTAGCCGTGTTCTTCGCATATACCGAATGATTTTATGTGTAGGCTCTGAGTCCTATTCTTAACATGCAGTCGCACAATTATTGTCAACCTGCAGAATTAAGCGTCGAATCGAAAGCCTTACATGCACAATCTCCATGATAATTCTTGCCTATTTTCGAATCATTTCCAAGCTGATCACAGCTTATAAACAGGCTGTTTGTAGCAGTGAAGCATTACTCGTGGTGATCTGCATATATTTGAAAACCTGCTTTAAAAAAAGTCACGAAGCAGTGCACCCCCCCCCCCCCACCTCCTGACTGCCTCACCTACGTGTTTGACCCCTGGCGCCGCCACTGCTGCCTTGCCTACCTATTCTCATAGACCAGCGCCGCCCCTGATGCATTGCATTGTCCGGATACAAATGATGTCATGCTGAGCAGTGAGCAGATACACAACTACAGCGACGCAATCAAACACAATAAAATTATGCGAATAGCAATGCGAACATCTAGCAAAATGTGTCAGAATAAGTACTGCCAGACTTGTTTTTACCAATGTCTGCGAGTTACATATTTCAAGGTGTCACCGAGCATTTCAATTAACAATTTTCACAGGATCGCAGATGTGTCCCAATGCATGCAGAACAACTTATAAGAATGTGTTTCTTCCACAGTAAGTTTTATTTGACACAGGGGCGGATACAGGGGTTGGGGCGGCGGGGGACGCCCCCCCCCCCCCCCCCCCCCCCCTCTGCACCGAAGGTGCAGGGTTCCCCCTCTGCGCCAAAGGCGCCCCCTCCGCGCCGAAGGCGCCGGAAGGGCCTCGTAAGCAGATCAATTTCCGCGCCGAAAGCGCGGAAATAGGCCCTTCTGACCAGTGACGGTGCCCCTCTGACCAGTGACGGCGCCCCTCTGGCCAGTGACGGCGCCCCTCTGGCCGGTGACGATGCCCCTCTGGCCGGTGACGGCGTCCCTCTGATCAGTGACGGCGCCCCTCTGGCCAGTGACGGCGCCCCCCAGCCAATGACGGCGCCCCTCCGGCCAGTGACGGCGCCCCTCCGTCTAATGACGGCGCCCATCTGGCCAGTGACGGTGCCCCTCCGGCTAATGACGGTGCCCCTCCGGCCAGTGACAGCGCCCCTTCGACTAGTGACGGTTCCCATCTGGCCATCATGGCACTCCTCCGGCCAGTGACGGCACCTCTGTGGCTAGTGACGACGCCCCTTCGGCCAGTGAAGCGCCCCCCCCCCCCCCCCCCGCCGTGACGGCGCCTCTCCGGCCAGTGACGGCGACCCTCCGGCTAGTGACGGTGCCTTATCGGCAAATAACGGCGCCCCTCCGCCAAGTGACTGCGCCCCTCCAGCCAATGACGGCACCCTTCCGGCCAGTGTCGGCGCCACTCTGGCCAGTGACGGCCGGAGGTGCGGTACTCTCAGGCCTCGACAATCGCCCTCTCAGACCAGCCTGGGGTCCGCCCAGGCATGGTAAGGGTTCTGTCAGGCCTATAAATATCTGAAGGGGCCTTAAACCATCTAAGGGCCCCTCATGCCGAGCGAGGGCCAACAGGGGACCCGCTGAAGCCGACCGAGTTCTCCTTTAGGCCGATTGAGGCCCTCTCAAGCCGACCGAGGACCGCTCAGGTTGACTGTGGTCCCATCAGGCCGACCAAGCTCCCTTCGGGGAGCCGGAGGATCCCCTAAACCCGACCGTGGGCCCCCCTTGCCAACCAAAGGCCCCTCAGACCGAACGTAAGGGCCCACAGGCTGACAAAAGGCCGAGTAATGGCCCTGAAGCCGACCCTTTGTGAATTTCTGCGCACGCCAATGAGTGTCACTCATGGAAGACAAGAAGAACAATAGTTTCAGTGATGCTATTCCTTCAATTGAGGTAGAATGAGTATACCATTTCGGACGAGGCATGGGCTGTCCTAAATGACTTTCCCGCTAAACAAAAATTGTATGCCGATACGAGGAAGCTCCTGGACTTACGGTCTATCCTATTCCTCGTGCTGTCAGATCGAGGTGTTTCCATTTATTTGCTTGTACTCGACGATGGGTCGATTCTGTGCTCAACGAACCCTTAGTTTTTTACATGGTAACCCACTTTGTAGCCTAAGAGCTTTGTCGCTGAACATTGCCACTTGCTCGCATCGTCAACCTGACCAGGAGCTTATATTGATTAAAGTAAAACAAATCCAGTGACACTAATGTCATTCATAGAACTTTCTGGACCACGTAAAGTTGGCTGATATCGCCCAAAAATAATCGGAACTAATGTAACACCTGTCTTGTCCTTTCTGTGACCATTACAGTAATTGTATAAACCTTTTATGAAATAAGAAATTGACCAAATATATTAGCAAGCGAGCTATTTTAGCACAGCCCGCGAGACCACGCATGGTAAATCATTATTGATTCAGAAAAGCCACTGTGGTCACAAGGTCTCCTCGCTGATTCTGCGCTTCGTCGCTGATACGAGATTTATCGAAGACGAGAGAAGCTAACAATAGGAACTGCTAGGCCATTTTCTTGCATATACAAATACAAAGCTTACGCTTTGTCACATTGTATAGGAATTGACTGTTGGCAAAGATTTATGCGTTACCCACATATAGGGGTAAATTATGTACTGCTGTTAGCGAGATCAGGTTGAATAATGCGGAATAACATCATAATGGAAGATAACAGAGGGTTTGCAACGTTATCCCTACATTGGCTGGGGGGGGGGGGGGGGGGGGCGAATAACGCCACTTGACGAACTTTCACAATAGCTCAAAATCCAATAGTGCTATCAACGTGAAACTGTATACGCCTTCTCCTATATCCATGTTACGTACTCTGTTACGTCTGTTACATCCATGTTATCCATGTTTTGTTACATCCATGTTACGTATTATGTGCACAATGAAGCAATTTCGACGAAAACTGTTTGAGATACAGCGAATTTAGTGATGTCACTACACACGAGTCTCACGAAAAATCAGCTAAAGTTTAACATCGTATAAAGGGCACATTGTGAGTAAAATGAAATAAAAAGGTGAAAAGATAGCCAAAGGCGAGGGCTACACAATGGTTATCTCAGATTTTTGCTTAAAAAAATATCACAAAAATAACAAACACGATTGTTTTCTCGGAAAAATGCCCACAATTTGTTTTGTCTTCAGAGATATAAAAACGGAATATATAAAATAACGACATATGGGATAGGGTGGGTCGTCCATCTAGGATCCATGGGAGACAGCGAAATTATATGGTGCTGGTTCATAACATTATGATTGGAAGTAAAATGTCCGCAAAAAAAAAATTGTACGCGCGAGGCAATTTTGTCCGAGCGTCTCCGCACTACATGGCGACGGTAGCGCTATTTGAACCCGCGCCACGCTGGGGGGGGGGGGGGGGGAGGGGCTCCTAGATTTTATGAATAACTTGAAGAATAAGGGTCATCTCAGGTCAGGTCACCAGGCCATGTCACGTGACCCAACCTCCAACAAAGTGTGCGGTCGTACCACAGCCACAGTTTTTGGCCGATCGATTTCGTACTTACATGCTTTCATAAGGGTTATGGTACCTACAATTCGTTTATCTCGGATTTTGATATCGGTGACCTAAGGTCGGGTCAATTTCGTGACCTCCCCATTATAAGTCAATGGGGAAATAATAAAATGCTTCCTATTCTGAGGATACGAATTATATCAGCAAAATTCCTTCTGGATCATGTTATCATAGGCCACTCTTGAAGTTCCAGTTGAAAATTGTGTTCAGTGACCCCTACAGGGTCAGATGAGGCCATCCGAGGTCACCAACACTTTGTTGCCAATAACTCTCGACACAATCAAGATAGAGCAATGCAACTGTCACCAATATGTTTGTCTCGTTGAGAAACACGTTTTCCAATGTGCAATATGACCTAATTGGGGCGAGAAAAAAAAATGGAGTCTTATGCACTAGATATGCATTCTCATCAATGCGTCACATTGCTTATGGTGTGGACCTCTAAAAAAATTACTGTACGTTTAAAAGTGCGTTAAAAAATCATAAAGTGCACTATTTTGCCCAATTATATAGGGAAGTAGCAACATTACACATAAATTCGCCAAGAAACGGACCTTTTTTGTTTGGTCTAACCCGAATATAATTGAATTTGGACTCATCTGGAATCCGCGGAAAGACATGATGTGGAGTGGGTAATATATATTAAATACAAAGAGGGCTCACTCTACAATAGAAATTAAAATTGGAGCTTGCGGGTATATTGTAACACCCATCGTTAGCGATTAAGAGGCATTCGGTAACATGCCATTGCTCATCTTAAAGACGAGCAATGACCTGTTACCGAATGCCTCTTAATCGCTGACGAAAGGTGTTATAATATACCTGAAAGCGCCGATTTTAATATTTATCTTGTGGAGTAAGTCCTCTTTGTATTTAATCTTCATCTGGGATATATACGTGCCTTGGGCACTTCCGGTCTGACCAGGGACTCCTCTGACCTTCCAAGAAGCCCCTCTGGTGTGTCAAGGGGCCCATTCGGCCTGTTCAGAGGTTCTTCCGACCTGTCCAGGTACTGAACTGGCTGCTTTGTCACACTGCCGACATGCTCAGGGACCCTTCCGACCGGCCCAGGGACCGTTTCGGACTAGCCAGGGGCCACTCTGACTTGCCCCTCCGATCATCCCAGAAGCCCCTCCGATCTGCCCAGCGACTCTTCTGGCCGGACTGTGCTGGCTGCTTTGTCGCCCTGCCAAGATGCTCAGGGGGCCGTCCGACCTGCCCTGGGGCCTCTCCGTGCTGGCTAGGGGCGAATTCGGCATGTTCCGGGGCCCTTTTTACCCGCCCAGTGGCCCTTTCGGTTTGGTCAGGGGCTGCTCCGCACAGGGTCATTTTGAACTTCCCAGGGCTCCTCTGGTCTGTCCAGGGACCCTCTAGCCTTCTAAGAGGCCCATCCAACCTGGCAAGGGACTGCGCTGGCTGCTTTGTCGCCTTGCAACATGTTCCGAGGGCCCTCCGAAATGCCCTGGGGCCTCTCTGTGCTGACTAGAGGCCCATTCGGCATGTTCAGAGGCGTCCTGACCCACCCAGGGGGCCCTTTCGGTCTGGTCAGGGGCCCCTCTGACCTGCACAGGGGCTTTTTGAACTTCCCATGGGCCCTCTGAGGTCTGTCCAAGGGCCCTCCAACCTGCTCGGGGGCCATATGACCTGGCAAGGGACTGTGCTGGCTGCTTTGTCGCCCTGTCGACATGCTCAGGGGCCTCTCGACCTGTCCAGGGGCCCACTGTGCTGGCTAGGGGCCCATTCGACGTGTTCAGGGGGCCCTTGGACCCGCTCAGGGACCCCTCGGACATGCACAGGGCTCTGTTGAACGTCCAAGGGGCCCTCTGGCCTTTCAGAGAGGGTCCTGGTGGCCCAAAAGAGGCTCTGAAGTATGTATTTACTTCGTGGGCTTATCCCTGACACATGACCGAGGTCATAGGGTTATTCTTAAGCCCGAGTCAATGGCACGAGGACATACAGTGATGGGTAAAATACAGGCACACTTCATACACACGATAAAACAGCGGCAATTAACCCGCGCGGCGCTGGCGTCTCCAGCCGAACGCGCGGCGCTGGGGGGTAAATTTTACCCCCCCTCGTATCTTCCGAACCAATAACCGCAGCGAGACGCGCAATGCGGTGATCGCAAGCTCTCTACGAGAAGAATCGAATGCATACTCGAAATTCTTAAAATAAGGTCACATGTCAGGTCACGGTCAGGTCAAATGTAAAATGTAAGTATTTGAGTTTTTGGGGCTATACTTTCCATCCAAAGCCTTATATTGCAACTATTATCTCACAAAATGCTCCAGAGTGTATAATGCATTTCCCGCATAAGTAAAAGTGAAATTGTAAGCAAAGGTCAAGGTCAAGGTCAGGTCACACAAGGTCACAGGTCTACGAAAGCCATGCGACACATGTTGTATGGGTTATTTTACACGTATAATTCGATAGAAGCAGCCATTTTCACAGCCTGACACCATATAATCGTCATCAGGTCAAGGTCAGGTCACAATAAGGTCAAAATTTGAAATTGATTAATCTAAATAAACATTGCTTGTTTCTAGACTAGTTTTGTCTTCGAAATACAGTGGTGGCATTTATTTGTCTGTATCTGGTCAGTAAAAGCCAAAAACGCAATTTAAAAAATGACGTCATGAGTTACTTGTTCTTAGAGAGCCATAAGTCAGTCAAAAATAAATTAATTGCTTTGAAATTTGGTTTGAACATCGTTTATACTCGGTTCTCTAATACATCTTCCGTTTTTTTTAAATCTTCAAACAAAAAACTTTTGTGGAAATTCTTCCCCAAAAATCAGTTTTTTGCATTTTTGGGGGTCAAAAACCCAAAATTTTGCAAATCTGAGATAGCCATGTCAAAGACAATGTTATTTCCCTTCTTTTGACGCCTTGTATTTGCAATTTGCAGTAACACGCTATTTTCTATGATTTTTCAAACATTTAACGTTTTTTCACCAAAAATGACATGGCATGACGTCACTAAAACGTCATTATCTGCCACAAATTTTCACGAATTAAAAAAAAAATGGCAGAAGACGTAGAATTGATGCACCATAAGCTACCGTAAGTTTCACTTTGATATCTGTCATAGTTGTCAAGTTATGGAGAAAATCCGGGAGGGGGGTAAAATTTACCCCCCAGCGCCGCGCGGGTTAAGAGACTAATCCAGGCAGATTCTGAAGCCGTCACTCCGATCACGTCACTTCTGACAAGCGCTGTCGCAGCTTACACAGGAAGAGGGAGGCGGGCATAGTCACAAACTCACGCGGCAGGGTGTTGTACTTGGCAGCGGCGTGGTATACAAACTGTCTCTTCCCCGCGGCCGAGCCACGTATGCGGGGGAGACTGAGCAGGTGGTCCTGTCGGGTACTGCGGCTATGGTCATCACGCTCGGCATTGGTACAAAACTGCGCGGCGACCGACTCGGGTTCCCCGGCACGCCGGACTTTGTGGAGCATGCTCAGAGTGTGGTGTTGGACCATAGCGGAGGGATTGAGCCAGCCAAGGCTGGCACGGACGGCGGATATATGGTCTAAGTTTGTATTGCCAGAGACCACACGGGCTGCGAAATTCAGAATTGTGATGATGATTGCGAGGTTCTTGGCAGACCCGTTACCGTACACGGAAATGCAGTAGCGGACGTGGGAGAGGACGAGGGCTGACACAAGGATAGGGAGCGTGCCGGACGGGAGGTAGTGACGGATGTGGGAGATACCGGTGAGGATCCTGAAGCACTTTTGCGATAATTTTGACACGTGGGAGTCCCACGTTAGAAAACGGTCGAATGTCATCCCCAGATTTTTGACTTCTGTGCAGGGTGACAAGGTGGTTTGGCGTCATTTCACTGAGAACTAGGGAAGGTTGCGCAGATTTTGACGCGAGCCGATAGGGAGTAGTTCAAATTTGGTTTCATTGACTTTGAGACCATTGGAACGGAAGTAGTCATCAAGAGAGTGAAGCGATGTCTCTAATTTGGCGGCTAAATGGGAACAGTTGGATTTTTGACCCGAGACCAGGATCTGGGTGTCGTCAGCATACTGAATGACGTACGCCTCAGCTGCGTAAAGACTGAGCTCGTTGACGAAGATGGTGAACAATATGGGTCCTAGAGAAGACTTCCTGGTTGATGGTTCGAGGTGCCGAGATCTGCGAGCTAGAAATTGACACGCTTTGGGTATGGCCAGAGAGGTAGTTTCTGAACCAGGTAGTCTCGACGCAGAGAAGCTGCAATTTCTCGAGCAGTTTTGAGTGACAGATAACATCAAACGCTTTACTTAAATCCGGAAATAGGAAGGTTGGTGAAACAAATTACGAAGTTTCGTAGAATCTGCTGGAGTCTGTACAGGACATCCTCCGAGTTTTGACGTGCTAAATGTTGATTTCCTGCGTTTTTTAAAGGAGACTTGTAGTTATTACTTAAGCTTATTCAAATTTAGACAAGTGGTCGGAAGACTGCAGACAATACTGCTTTATTCACCGGAAAAAAATGAAGATTTCAAAGCAGTTCTTACTTTGACATTCGTGGCGAGCTCAGACGTGATTGGCGCCAGTTTTCAGCCTCTGTATAAAGTTACCAAGATGAAGAGAAGACGGTCCCTGGTGTCACTCTGTGGTACGGAATGTCCCCTTACATGGGCCGCGCACATGAACTGAGTAAGTGGCTGGATTCCTCTAAATTAGCATTTAAGTAAACATTCATAGTTCAAGTAGCATTCAAGTAGAGGAATTTAACCCTCGCCCGGGTAGGGCAAAATCACTACGTGTTCGGTTAGGGGGGTGGTACGACCCCCCCCCCCTTTAGCGTTTCGCCCCTAATTGAGCTAGAGCTTCGCGTCAAAGACAAGCGTGTTGCTTGTGATGTGAGAGGAAGCCGCTGATATCCTATTGTAATGTCTTTGGTCATTAGGTGACCTCTGAGGACATGTCAATGACCAAAAAGTTATCAAAATTGTAAATGCGTATAAATTGAATTGTATCGAGCTAGAATCGTGAATGAGCATATCACAATGCTTAATGGGTGCCCAATTTGTAATCAGCGTCACAAAATGTCCTAAAAACTGCAAAATTCCAAAAAGGTCATGTCAGGTCAGTGACCTCGTTTGACCTGTGGAAGCGTATGACCCCAGTGGAATATATAATTATGTAAAATGGATCCCAAATTTGAAATCAGCGTCACAAAATGTCCTAGAAACCGCCAGAAGCCCAAAAAGTCATATGAGGTCATCGGAGGTCAATGACCACAGTTGACATCTGAAAAGGTCAATCGAGTTCACAATCTCAGTGTAAACCACAACTGTCACCTGCAAACACCTGGGCATATCCTGAACAACAAACACTCGAAAACTGCGCAAGTTACAAGCATGGATACGGTCCCACCAACCCCCAGCCCGGCCCAGGCCCATGAACACCAAGCCCAGGCCCGGACCAGGCCCGGTCAAATTTATAATATTGAGGCCCAGGCCCAGCCCGGTCCGTTCACATTAAGCATATAAATATTTTCACAAAAATTGCAGTCACCATCCTAGCATATTTACTTGTATACTATAAATGTGAAACAATGAACCAACTATGCTAACCAAAAACAAACAAAAGGCCACATCCACAGCAACAGTGTGTTGTTGTGAAAGTGAACTGCTGGATTAAATATTTTCAGCTCTAACCTGAGCTTCCACATTCTCAGCCCAGGCCCCGTCCAGAGCCCGATGATTTCCTTAAAGTTTAGGCCCAGTCCAGGCCCAGTTCAGGCTCAGCCCAGCCCCAGCCCAGGCCCAGCCCAGGCCCAGCCCAGGCCCAGCCCAGGCCCAGCCCAGGCCCAGCCCAGGCCCAGCCCAGGCCCAGCCCAGGCCCAGCCCAGGCCTCGCCCAGCCCCAGCCCAGGCCCAGCCCAGGCCCAGCCCAGGCCCAGCCCAGGCCCAGCCCCAGCCCAGGCCCAGCCCAGGCCCAGCCCAGCCCCCAGGCCCAGCCCAGCCCACCCAGGCCCAGCCCAGGCCCAGCCCAGCCCAGCCCAGGCCCAGCCCAGGCCCAGCCCAGGCCCAGCCCAGGCCCAGCCCAGGCCCAGCCCAGGCCCAGCCCAGGCCCAGCCCAGCCCAGCCCAGGCCCAGCCCAGGCCCAGCCCAGGCCCAGCCCAGGCCCAGCCCAGGCCCAGCCCAGGCCCAGCCCAGGCCCAGCCCAGCCCAGCCCAGGCCCAGCCCAGGCCCAGCCCAGGCCCAGCCCAGGCCCAGCCCAGGCCCAGCCCAGGCCCAGCCCCAGGCCCAGCCCAGCCAGCCCAGCAGCCAGGCCCAGCCCAGGCCCAGCCCCAGGCCCAGCCCAGGCCCAGCCCAGGCCCAGCCAGGCCCAGCCCAGGCCCAGCCCAGGCCCAGCCCAGGCCCAGCCCAGGCCCAGCCCAGGCCCAGCCCAGGCCCAGCCCAGGCCCAGCCCAGGCCCAGCCCAGGCCCAGCCCAGGCCCAGCCCAGGCCCAGCCCAGGCCCAGCCCAGGCCCAGCCCAGGCCCAGCCCAGGCCCAGCCCAGGCCCCAGCCCAGGCCCCAGCCCAGGCCCAGCCCAGGCCCAGCCCAGGCCCAGCCCAGGCCCAGCCCAGGCCCAGCCCAGGCCCAGCCCAGGCCCAGCCCAGGCCCAGCCCCAGGCCCAGCCCAGGCCCAGCCCAGGCCAGCCCAGGCCCAGCCCAGGCCCCAGCCCAGGCCCAGCCAGGCCCAGCCCAGGCCCAGCCCAGGCCCAGCCCAGGCCCAGCCCAGGCCCAGCCCAGGCCCAGCCCAGGCCCAGCCCAGGCCCAGCCCAGGCCCAGCCCAGGCCCAGCCCAGGCCCAGCCCAGGCCCAGCCCCAGGCCCCAGCCCAGGCCCCGGCCCATGACCCATAGGGCCGGCCCAGTCCGTGAAGAACTCTGTGCTGGATGTCAGTTGTGCCTGACATGACCTTGAGAAACAGGTAATAGGTCACGGGTCATGTGAGT
>JAXIVJ010011633.1:0-27500 GCA_036785665.1 Chirona hameri | reverse complement strand
TACATATACATATACATATACATATACATATACATATACATATACATATACATATACATATACATATACATATACATATACATATACATATACATATACATATACATATACATATACATATACATATACATATACATATACATATACATATACATATAAATATACATATACATATACATATACATATACATATACATATACATATACATATACATATACATATACATATACATATACATATACATATACATATACATATACATATACATATACATATACATATACATATACATATACATATACATATACCTCCGCGTGTGCTCCTGCATGTGCGTGTGCGTGATCTCCGCGTGTGCTCATTCGAAAGCTCTTGTTGAGTAGAATACACTTTTATACAGTCGAAATGCGCTAAATGTAATAGTTTTCGTTTTATGAGTCATAAACCTATACCAAAACCAAGCTTTAGAGTACTGTACACTAAAGCTTGGTTTTGATAGATATTTATGACTCATAGAACGAAAACCATTAAATTTAGAGCATTTCGACTGTATACAAGTGTATTCTACTCAACAAGACCTTTCAAATGAGCACAGGTGGAGATCTGTACCACAACTTTCCTTTTTTTCTTCCTGCTCAAATGACCCACAGTCCATACTGACTCCATACTGACTTATGGAGGCCCGGGAGTGGGGAGGGGGGGGGACCAAAACTCAAAGGATCGCAATGCAATTTGGTATACTTGTTATTTGCCTAGAGGAGAACGCCGTGTCAATTGGCAAGCTTGCACCGACGAAAAAGTGTTTGTGGGACACCCGGCCCTCCTGCTCCCCCTGACAAACCTTCCTGCTCAAATGGAGGCTTTGCTTGGTTTCCTGATGGCCCCTTCTGCTCCCTTGGTGGCCTCTCATACTGCATTGATTTCCCATTCACTGGTTCCTCTCATCCTATTTCCTATGGTCTTTGTCCGTGGTCAGTACCTTCTGAAATTCCTCCTCGAACTTGTATGCTCCGCCACCGGTAGCACAAACTGTTGAAGCCAGCGTCGCCATTCCCTTGGACTTGGCGAGCTCGAGGAAGTTACCCATCTCACATGTGGGGAAGCGGATGTAGTGAAGTGTGCCTTGTCGGCCGCAAATGTAGACATTGTTCATCTGTGGCAGAGATAAAACGGTTAGAATGAGGCAGTCACATGAGAGAAAGCATTACTGCAGAGACAGGAGTTGCAATGATGCAGTCACATCAATCAATATCAACACAGGGGTTGGAATGGGGCGGTCACAACATCACTGCAGATACAGGAGTTGCAATGATGCAGTCACATCAATCAATATCAACACAGGGGTTGGAATGGGGCAGTCACAACATCACTGCAGATACAGGAGTTGCAATGATGCAGTCACATCAACCAATATCAACACAGGGGTTGGAATGGGGCGGTCACAACATTACTGCAGATACAGGAGTTGCAATGATGCAGTCACATCAATCAATATCAACACAGGGGTTGGAATGGGGCGGTCACAACATTACTGCAGAGACAGGAGTTGCAATGATGCAGTCACATCAATCAATATCAACACAGGGGTTGGAATGAGGAATTCACAACATCACTGCAGATACAGGGGTTGGAATGAGGCAGTCACATCACCGCAGATACAGGGGTTGGAATGAGGCAGTCACAACATCACTGCAGATACAGGGGTTGGAATGAGGAATTCACAACATCACTGCAGATACAGGGGTTGGAATGAGGCAGTCACATCACCGCAGATACAGGGGTTGGAATGAGGCCGTCACAACATCACTGCAGATACAGGGGTTGGAATGAGGAATTCACAACATCACTGCAGATACAGGGTTTGGAATGAGGCAGTCACATCACCGCAGATACAGGGGTTGGAATGAGGCAGTCACAACATCACTGCAGATACAGGGGTTGGAATGAGGAATTCACAACATCACTGCAGATACAGGGGTTGGAATGAGGCAGTCACATCACCGCAGATACAGGGGTTGGAATGAGGCAGTCACAACATCACTGCATATACAGGGGGTTGGAATGGGGCAGTCACAACATCACTGCAGATACAGGGGTTGGAATGAGGCAGTCACAACATCACTGCAGATACAGGGGTTGGAATGAGGAAGTCACAACATCACTGAGATACAGTAGTTGGAATGAGGCGGTCACATCACTGTAGAGACAGGGGTTGGAATGATGCAGTCACAACATCACTGCAGGGACAGGGGTTGGAATGAGGAAATCACAACATCACTGCAGAGACAGGGGTTGAAATGAGGAAGTCACAACATCACCGCAGATACAGGGGTTGGAATGATGCATTCACATCACCGCAGATACAGGGGTTGGAATGAGGAAGTCACAACATCACTGCAGAGACAGGGGTTGGAATGAGGCGGTCACATCATCACTGCAGAGACAGGGGTTGGAATGAGGAAGTCACAACAGCACTGCAGATACAGGGGTTGAAATGAGGAAGTCACATCACCGCAGATGTTGATGTTGATTTATTTTCCCAAAAGCAGGAAACAAAGAATGATGTGAGGGAAAGGTGCAAAAGCACTTTCAGCGCTTATGACTAGGCACCATTTCCCGACTCACGAACATTTATGTACACACTCACACACAACCCCCGCAAACGCGACGACCGCCCCCCTCCCCGCCGACCTTATTATAGCAGCACTACCTCAGGCCGATGCACCAAGGCTGCGTCGCGGTTTACCGTTCAAAGCGTTTGGTATGCTTAATATATCTTTGCACAGCTACAGGGGTTTGAATGAGGCAGTCACAGCATCACTGCAGACAGGGGTTGGAATGAGGCAGTCACATCACTGCAGATACAGGGGTTGGAATGAGTTAGTCACATCACCGCAGATACAGGGGTTGGAATGAGGCGGTCACGACATCACTGCAGAGACAGGGGTTGGAATGAGGCAGTCACATCACCGCAGAGACAGGGGTTGGAATGAGGCAGTCACAACATCACTGCAGGGACAGGGGTTGGAATGAGGCAGTCACAACATCACTGCAGATACATGGGTTGGAATGAGGCAGTCACAACATCACTGCAGGGACAGGGGTTGGAATGAGGCAGTCACAACATCACTGCAGATACAGGGGTTGGAATGAGGCAGTCACAACATCACTGCAGAGACAGGGGTTGGAATGAGGCAGTCACAACATCACTGCAGATACAGGGGTTGGAATGAGGCAGTCACAACATCACTGCAGAGACAGGGGTTGGAATGAGGCAGTCACATCACCGCAGAGACAGGGGTTGGAATGAGGCAGTCACAACATCACTGCAGGGACAGGGGTTGGAATGAGGCAGTCACAACATCACTGCAGATACAGGGGTTGGAATGAGGCAGTCACAACATCACTGCAGAGACAGGGGTTGGAATGAGGCAGTCACATCACCGCAGAGACAGGGGTTGGAATGAGGCAGTCACAACATCACTGCAGGGACAGGGGTTGGAATGAGGCAGTCACAACATCACTGCAGATACAGGGGTTGGAATGAGGCAGTCACAACATCACTGCAGAGACAGGGGTTGGAATGAGGCAGTCACATCACCGCAGAGACGGGGTTGGAATGAGTCAGTCACAACATCACTGCAGAGACAGGGGTTGGAATGAGGCAGTCACAACATCACTGCAGAGACAGGGGTTGGAATGAGGCAGTCACATCACCGCAGATACAGGGGTTGGAATGAGGCGGTCACAACATCACTGCAGAGACAGGGGTTGGAATGAGGCAGTCACAACATCACTGCAGAGACAGGGGTTGGAATGAGGCAGTCACAACATCACTGCAGAGACAGGGGTTGGAGTGAGGAAGTCACAACATCACTGCAGAGACAGGGGTTGGAATGAGGCAGTCACAACATCACTGCAGATACAGGGGTTGGAATGAGGCGGTCACAACATCACTGCAGATACAGGGGTTGGAATGAGGCGGTCACAACATCACTGCAGAGACAGGGGTTGGAATGAGGAAGTCACAACATCACTGCAGATACAGGGGTTGGAATGAGGAAGTCACAACATCACTGCAGAGACAAGGGGTTGTAATGAGGCAGTCACATCACCGCAGATACAGGGGTTGGAATGAGGCAGTCACAACATCACTGCAGAGACAGGGGTTGGAATGATGCATTCACATCACCGCAGATACAGGGGTTGGAATGAGGAAGTCACAACATCACTGCAGAGACAGGGGTTGGAATGAGGCGGTCACATCATCACTGCAGATACAGGGGTTGGAATGAGGAAGTCACAATATCACTGCAGAGACAGGGGTTGGAATGAGGCAGTCACAACATCACTGCAGAGACAGGGGTTGTAATGAGGCAGTCACATCACCGCAGAGACAGGGGTTGGAATGAGACAGTCACATCACCGCAGAGACAGGGGTTGGAATGAGGAATTCACAACAGCACTGCAGATACAGGGGTTGGAATGGGGCAGTCACAACATCACTGCAGATACAGGGGGTTGTAATGAGTCAGTCACAACATCACTGCAGAGACAGGGGTTGGAATGATGCATTCACATCACCGCAGATACAGGGGTTGGGATGAGGCAGTCACAATATCACTGCAGAGACAGGGGTTGGAATGAGGCAGTCACAATATCACTGCAGAGACAGGGGTTGGAATGAGGCAGTCACAACATCACTGCAGAGACAGGGTAAGAGTGAGGGAGAGTCACAGTTCAGAAACATCGGGTATTTGACTGTCATGGTTGTCTAAAAGGAACAATAGACAAAAGGTCGCCAAAAAGAACAATGAAACTGTCACATTGATTAACCTCATCATTTTCCGGCAGTTTGTACGGTTTGTAATATGTAAATAAATGCATATAGAACAACGACATTGCCACCGGAGTTTTGCGCATATTTTGGAAACGCATATTTTGGAGGGAAAAAAAGGTTCAGTTCCAAGGCAAAGAATACAAATGAAGGAAAATCCAAAATGTATGGTACTTGGAGCCAATTTGGCAGCTCTTCTTCACACAAACCGAAAGTATTGAATACGGGCACGGAGGGTTGCCCCCCCCCCCCCCCCCCCCTCCGGTTTTTCATGAATAGCGAAAAACGGCGGCGCCAAATTTGGCACAGCTATTCAGGCATCAATTACCCACATGGTGTAAACATTTTTACTTCGGGTCATCTCAGGTCAGGTCACCAGGTTAAGTCAAGTGAATCCACCTCAAAAATGTTTGCGGTCCTGCCATAGCCAAAGTGACTGACCAAACTGTTTGAAACTCACAGGATGCCATCAGGTGATAAGTACCTACTATTCGGATATCTCGAATTTTTGATATATCGGTGATCTACGGTATATGATGGATGGATGTACCTACGGTATATGATGTACTTAATTTTAAAATTGCTTAACTTGTCAGGTCGATTTCGTGGTCTCCCCACTATAAGTCAATGGGGAAAATTAAACCACGTATAAATCCATAGAGAATGGCTAAATTTGACCAGTTTTCACCAGATCCATCACTCGTGTGCCAAATGCAAAGCCCTGTGTCAAATTTATGATCTTTTACCTCCACGAGGTCAACTCAGGTCACCCCAGGTCAGTATGGTTTTTCTTCAATGACTCTTTACCAAATCAAGGTAGACCAATGGGGTTTCACCATTGTATTTGCCTTGTCGAGACTAATCAATTGATGTAAGAGTTGACCGGGTTCCGTCCCTGACTGCCGCCCAGGTCACAGGTCGCGATCCTCGCTCCGCTCACCGGCCGACCCCGTAAACAACCGTGTGTGGCCGAGTGCCAGCCAGTTTCGGGGCCGACAGGGTCACCGCTCGCTGGTGATAATAATGGGTCGTGCGAGTGACGGAAAGTGATACCGAGTTCAAAACTAAGAGGGTGATAGAAGCGGACATGAGGACAATAACCGAAGAATCTCTGAAGTAAGCTCTGTTGGCCTGCTTCAGCAATCAGGAGGTTCGCAAATCTCGACGATATATATTTAAGGAAGAGCTCCAATGTAAAACGTTATGTGCTGCCACCTGGCGGCAAAAATCCGAATTGGTTTTTAAACAGTTAGGGCAAACAACAATAGGACATCATTTTACAGGTAAGGAGACGATTAAATCGGTCATTTTCGGCTCTATCACTTGTAATACTTTTAATGTAAATTTAATCAGTTTTTTGACAATGACTTGAGAATTATTAAGTATTTTAAGAAATTGTAAACTTTATCACATTTGTGTTGACATAAGTTTATGGATATGTATTTGATTAATACTCGTTTTTTTAAATTAAAAAAAATCGTTTTTTTGGTAAAAAAAAGATACGTTTTTTTCGAAAATTAATCATTTTTATTTAAAAAGAGCTTGGTTTTCTATATTGCTTACTGTTAACGAAGGCAATTTTGTAAGTCCTGGGATTAATGTGATGGTAGACGGGAATGCCTATAACTTAAAAACAAGAATCAATAGAACCAAACCGATTTCAGTTTTGGATAGCAAATGGATGTACCTACTTACTGTATATGATGTACTTAATTTTACAATTGCTTAACTTGAAGTACAATACAAATTTTTGTTTGAACGCCTTTCACTTAAAAACAAAAATGTATAGAGCCAAACGGTTACCAGTTTTAGATGAATGAGATGCAGACTTTCAGACAAAGAAACAAATAATTTTAAAAATACCTTATATTACCATCATATCTAAATTGTGCATGCCTTCATATATAGGACACCTCTGGGTCGTTAATATTTGTCAAACCTAGCTTAATTTTTGGTAGCGATGTGTACTCGTGCTTTGCATTGCAAAGTGGCAGTTTAAAAATTTTATGACGTTATCGTATGACGTTATCATAACCTAAACTTAAACACGTTTCGTGTCGTTTATTAAAGTCTAACCTCGGTTAATTTAAGGTAGCAAGTCGTAAACTCGGTTAGGTAGGTAAGGCTGCTGTTTTTTTCATGTTTTATCAACAAATAACAAAAATAAAGTTTCTAATTATTAAAATATAGATCAAACCTAGGTTAGTTTTGGACAACAAGAACCCCCACCCGAAACATAGACGTGCTAGTTATATTCAAGATAAGTTAGATAGTTCCGCTATAAATAACGATTACATAAATTGGAGTAGATTTGGTCACTCAGGTAAACCTAATCTGTGAACCAAAGTGACCAAATCTACCCCAAAATGTCTGTTTTTACGCCACTTTGAACACATGTTTTTTAATTATAGATAAGTTAGACTTGATTTGTTGGTCTTAAATGAAGGATACATCTTTTGTGTATAACATGCCCAGAGACGAAAGTCACGTAGCATGTATAGGTAAGGAATTACAAGTCTTTGTAAACAGGATTGGGGGGTATATTTGGTCACTTAAGTTTACGAACTTGACCAAATCTACCCCAGGGGGTGGGGAGGAGGGGGGGGTAGATTTGGTCGGTTAGGTTAGCCTAACTAAAACAAACTGTACTATCGTTGTATGCTCAATATACCGGAACAACAAATACATTTTGCACCTATTAGCATTGTGTAAGTGATCAAATGTGACCATGATTTTAAAATATATTGTTTTAGAGAAGAAAAAAAAACGGCCAAGTGACCCCGGTCTCCCCTACCTTTATTACCTACCATTACTTTTGCAGTGACCTGTAAGAGAGAGTGGATGTGGCGGTACGTCTAAATAAATAAATGAATAAATAAATAAATCCACCTTGCCAGGGTGGGTCAGAACTAGCGGTGCCAATCGGTACAATCATTTTCGAAATTCCGAATTTGTCCGAAGACTGATTCGATTTTCGGACGGACATAAACATATTTCTTTGGACATTTTCGGACATCCGATGCCCAAGGATGGTTTGTCTCGAAAATCACTCGTTACTTTTGTATTAAAAAAGAAAGTGTGCCACAGGTAATTCATTTCCGTATTTTCTGCTTTCGGAAAATTTCGGACAAACAATGATTTTCGGACAGTTTAGGACGGACTGCAGACCATGGTCTTGGACATCAGTCGGACATAGGACAAATATTTTCTGAAACTGGTACCACTAGTCAGAACTCAGATCTGTAGTCCAGCGCTCTCCCGACTGAGTCAGAACTCAGACATGTAGTCCAGCGCTCTCCCGACTGAGTCAGAACTCAGACATGTAGTCCAGCGCTCTCCCGACTGAGTCAGAACTCAGACCTGTAGTCCAGCGCTCTCCCGACTGAGTCAGAACTCAGACCTGTAGCCCAGCGCTCTCCCGACTGAGTCAGAACTCAGACATGTAGTCCAGCGCTCTCCCGACTGAGTCAGAACTCAGACATGTAGTCCAGCGCTCTCCCGACTGAGTCAGAACTCAGACATGTAGTCCAGCGCTCTCCCGACTGAGTCAGAACTCAGACCTGTAGTCCAGCGCTCTCCCGACTGAGTCAGAACTCAGACCTGTAGTCCAGCGCTCTCCCGACAGAGTCAGAACTCATACCTGTAGTCCAGCGCTCTCCCGACTGAGCCACGCAGGCAGACTTCACACACAAGTTATCCTGGTGTCTGTCAGAACTCAGACATGTAGTCCAGCGCTCTCCCGACTGAGTCAGAACTCAGACATGTAGTCCAGCGCTCTCCCGACTGAGTCAGAACTCATACCTGTAGTCCAGCGCTCTCCCGACTGAGTCAGAACTCAGACCTGTAGTCCAGCGCTCTCCCGACTGAGTCAGAACTCAGACCTGTAGTTCAGCGCTCTCCCGAGTGAGTCAGAACTCAGACATGTAGTCCAGCGCTCTCCCGACTGAGTCAGAACTCATACCTGTAGTCCAGCGCTCTCCCGACTGAGCCACGCAGGCAGACTTCACACACAAGTTATCCTGGTGTCTGTCAGAACTCAGACATGTAGTCCAGCGCTCTCCCGACTAAGTCAGAACTCAGACATGTAGTCCAGCGCTCTCCCGACTGAGTCAGAACTCATACCTGTAGTCCAGCGCTCTCCCGACTGAGCCACGCAGGCAGACTTCACACACAACTTATCCTGGTGTCTGTCAGAACTCAGACATGTAGTCCAGCGCTCTCCCGACTGAGTCAGAACTCAGACATGTAGTCCAGCGCTCTCCCGACTGAGTCAGAACTCAGACCAGTAGTCCAGCGCTCTCCCGACTGAGCCACGCAGGCAGACTTCACACACATTTCAGAACTGGTACCACTACTGGCCAGAACTGGTACCACTAGTCAGAACTCAGATCTGTAGTCCAGCGCTCTCCCGACTGAGCCACGCAGGCAGACTTCACACACAAGTGATCCTGGTGTCTGTCAGAACTCAGACATGTAGTCCAGCGCTCTCCCGACTGAGTCAGAACTCAGACATGTATTCCAGCGCTCTCCCGACTGAGTTAGAACTCAGACATGTAGTCCAGCGCTCTCCCGACTGAGTCAGAAATCAGACCTGTAGTCCAGCGCTCTCCCGACTGAGTCAGAACTCAGACATGTAGTCCAGCGCTCTCCCGACTGAGTCAGAACTCAGACCTGTAGTCCAGCGCTCTCCCGACTGAGTCAGAACTCAGATCTGTAGTCCAGCGCTCTCCCGACTGAGTCAGAACTCAGATCTGTAGTCCAGCGCTCTCCCGACTGAGTCAGAACTCAGACCTGTAGTCCAGCGCTCTCCCGACTGAGTCAGAACTCAGACATGTAGTCCAGCGCTCTCCCGACTGAGCCACGCAGACAGACTTCACACACATTTCAGAACTGGTACCACTACTGGCCAGAACTGGTACCACCAGTCAGAACTCAGATCTGTAGTCCAGCGCTCTCCCGACTGAGTCAGAACTCATACCTGTAGTCCAGCGCTCTCCCGACTGAGTCAGAACTCAGACATGTAGTCCAGCGCTCTCCCGACTGAGTCAGAACTCAGACATGTAGTCCAGCGCTCTCCCCACTGAGTCAGAACTCAGGCATGTAGTACAGCGCTCTCCCGACTGAGTCAGAACTCATACCTGTAGTCCAGCGCTCTCCCGACTGAGCCACGCAGGCAGACTTCACACACAACTTATCCTGGTGTCTGTCAGAACTCAGACATGTAGTCCAGCGCTCTCCCGACTGAGTCAGAACTCAGACATGTAGTCCAGCGCTCTCCCGACTGAGTCAGAACTCAGACCTGTAGTCCAGCGCTCTCCCGACTGAGTCAGAACTCAGACCTGTAGTCCAGCGCTCTCCCGACTGAGTCAGAACTCAGACCTGTAGTCCAGCGCTCTCCCGACTGAGCCACGCAGACAGACTTCACACACAAGTGATCCTGGTGTCTGTCAGAACTCAGACATGTAGTCCAGCGCTCTCCCGACTGAGTCAGAACTCAGACATGTATTCCAGCGCTCTCCCGACTGAGTCAGAACTCAGATCTGTAGTCCAGCGCTCTCCCGACTGAGTCAGAACTCAGACATGTAGTCCAGCGCTCTCCCGACTGAGTCAGAACTCAGACCTGTAGTCCAGCGCTCTCCCGACTGAGTCATAACTCAGACATGTAGTCCAGCGCTCTCCCGACTGAGTCAGAACTCAGACATGTAGTCCAGCGCTCTCCCGACTGAGTCAGAACTCAGACATGTAGTCCAGCGCTCTCCCGACTGAGCCACGCAGGCAGACTTCACACACATGTCAGAACTGGTTCCACTACTGGCCAGAACTAGTACCACTAGTCAGAACTCAGATATGTAGTCCAGCGCTCTCCCGACTGAGTCAGAACTCAGACATGTAGTCCAGCGCTCTCCCGACTGAGTCAGAACTCAGACATGTAGTCCAGCGCTCCCCCGACTGAGTCAGAACTCAGACATGTAGTCCAGCGCTCTCCCGACTGAGTCTGAACTCAGATATGTAGTCCAGCGCTCTCCCGACTGAGTCAGAACTCAGACCTGTAGTCCAGCGCTCTCCCGACTGAGTCAGAACTCAGACATTAAGTCCAGCGCTCTGCCAACTGAAACTGAGTCAGAACTCAGACCTGTAGTCCAGCGCTCTCCCGAATGAGTCAGAACTCAGACCTGTAGTCCAGCGCTCTCTCGACTGAGCCACGCAGGCAGACTTCACACACATTTCAGAACTGGTACCACTACTGGCCAGAACTGGTACCACTAGTCAGAACTCAGATCTGTAGTACAGCGCTCTCCCGACTGAGCCACGCAGGCAGACTTCACACACAAGTTATCCTGGTGTCTGTCAGAACTCAGACATGTAGTCCAGCGCTCTCCCGACTGAGTCAGAACTCAGACCTGTAGTCCAGCGCTCTCCCGACTGAGTCAGAACTCAGATCTGTAGCTCCAGCGCTCTCCCGACTGAGCCACGCAGGCAGACTTCACACACATTTCAGAACTGGTACCACTACTGGCCAGAACTGGTACCACTAGTCAGAACTCAGATCTGTAGTCCAGCGCTCTCCCGACTGAGTCAGAACTCAGACCTGTAGTCCAGCGCTCTCCCGACTGAGTCAGAACTCAGACATGTAGTCCAGCGCTCTCCCGACTGAGCCACGCAGGCAGACTTCACACACAAGTTATCCTGGTGTCTGTCAGAACTCAGACCTGTAGTCCAGCGCTCTCCCGACTGAGTCAGAACTCAGACATGTAGTCCAGCGCTCTCCCGACTGAGCCACGCAGGCAGACTTCACACACATGTCAGAACTGGTACCACTACTGGCCAGAACTGGTACCACTAGTCAGAACTCAGATCTGTAGTCCAGCGCTCTCCCGACTGAGTCAGAACTCAGACCTGTAGTCCAGCGCTCTCCCGACTGAGTCAGAACTCAGACATGTAGTCCAGCGCTCTCCCGACTGAGTCAGAACTCAGACCTGTAGTCCAGCGCTCTCCCGACTGAGTCAGAACTCAGACCTGTAGTCCAGCGCTCTCCCGACTGAGTCAGAATTCAGACCTGTAGTCCAGCGCTCTCCCGACTGAGTCAGAACTCAGACCTGTAGTCCAGCGCTCTCCCGACTGAGTCAGAACTCAGACATGTAGTCCAGCGCTCTCCCGACTGAGTCAGAACTCAGACCTGTAGTCCAGCGCTCTCCCGACTGAGTCAGAACTCAGACCTGTAGTCCAGCGCTCTCCCGACTGAGTCAGAACTCAGACCTGTAGTCCAGCGCTCCCCCGACTGAGTCAGAACTCAGACATTAAGTCCAGCGCTCTCCCGACTGAGTCAGAACTCAGACCTGTAGCCCAGCGCTCTCCCGAATGAGTCAGAACTCAGACCTGTAGTCCAGCGCTCTCCCGACTGAGTCAGAACTCAGACCTGTAGTCCAGCGCTCTCCCGACTGAGTCAGAACTCAGACCTGTAGTCCAGCGCTCTCCCGACTGAGTCTGAACTCAGACCTGTAGTCCAGCGCTCTCCCGACTGAGTCAGAACTCAGACCTGTAGTCCAGCGCTCTCTCGACTGAGCCACGCAGGCAGACTTCACACACATTTCAGAACTGGTACCACTACTGGCCAGAACTGGTACCACTAGTCAGAACTCAGACATGTAGTCCAGCTCTCTCCCGACTGAGCCACGCAGGCAGACTTCACACACATTTCAGAACTGGTACCACTACTGGCCAGAACTGGTACCACTAGTCAGAACTCAGATCTGTAGTCCAGCGCTCTCCCGACTGAGCCACGCAGGCAGACTTCACACACAAGTTATCCTGGTGTCTGTCAGAACTCAGACCTGTAGTCCAGCGCTCTCCCGACTGAGTCAGAACTCAGACATGTAGTCCAGCACTCTCCCGACTAAGTCAGAACTCAGACCTGTAGTCCAGCGCTCTCCCAACTGAGTCAGAACTCAGACCTGTAGTCCAGCGCTCTCCCGACGGAGCCATGCAGGCAGACTTCACACACATTTCAGACACAACATTTCACCACTTGCTATTTTTCACCAGAGATTTTGCATCACGACATTTCACCACTCATATTTTGCCACTCACCATTTCACAACTCTATAATATGTCATTCGACATTTCACTACTTGACATTTTTCCAAACAACATTTCACTACCCGATAATTTGTCACTCGACATTTCACCACTTGACATTTTGCGTCTCGACATTTCACCACTCGATAATTTGTCATTCGCCACACATGACATTTTGCCACTCGAAAGTTTGTCATTCGACATTTCACTACTCTACATTTCGCCTCTCGATATTTCAGCACGCGAGAAGAAAAAAATCCCACCCGATATTGTGTTACTTGATCAATCGAAATTGTTCAATGCGGTGCTTGCAACTATATATTTTTCAATGAGATATTTCTCATTGCTATTTTGCTACTTTTACATGCTTAGTGACGATGTGTAGACATTCGATGTTATGCGTTTGCACATTTTGTTCAGGACCGACCTGTACGGGGGGGGGGCGGACGAACCTGTAGGTGCGAATCGCGGTGTCCAGTGGAGCCGTAGGCCGAGTTGCTGGTCAGGTAGCGGCGGATATTTTTCAACGTCTCGACCTCCTCGGCCTCCTCGTCCGGCGACGTGTCGGTCGGCTCGAAGTAAACAATCTTGGTCAGTGTGCCGCCGATATCCATCCCGAACCAGGGCATTGCTGCCGGCCAAAGCGACACTCATCAACTCGGGCGGCACCGTGGCTGGTCAGAGGAAAGCCCATCAGTGAGGCAAGCGCCGCCGGTGAGAGAGGATTACACAAAGTACGGTGTCAGAACTAGGTAGAGGAGCATTCATTTGATCACCGTTCATTGTCACCGTCGTGTCCTTCACCGTAGCACACATGGTATGCGCGCCCGCCCGATTCTTTCCCGTCCTGGCAAGGCGGGGTTTAAGTTTGAGTCGATATGGGTTTTCGCCCCGAATAGTCCGATAAAGGAAGTGTGCCTACTGATAAAGCTGCTTTGGGCTTATCACATGGGTTTGTAGAAGATAATGTTATGAATCGAATCATATCTTCATTTCTCTCAATTCGCCCTAATTGCTTAGATATTTCAAAGCCCCCAAGAATACCAATTCATTTATTAATTTATATTTTCGTGAGTAAAACAAGTTTCGTAGTTACGCTTTATCATTTACATCTTCTGGTTACCCTCACTGTGGAATAGTGATTTGGCGGTAGCTTTTATCGATATAGCAACGGGCAAAAGCAATATAAGTGAAAATAACTAAAGGGGCTCAGGATGTGAATGATATAACTGCCTAACATCCGCCCCTGTCCGCCCCTGTCCGCTCCTGTCTGCCCCTGTCCGCCCCTGTCTGTCCCTGTCCGTCCCTGCCCGTCCCTGTCCGTCCCTGTCCGTCCCTGTCCGCCCCTGTCCGCCCCTGTCTGCCCCTGTCTGCCCCTGTCCGACCCTGTCCGCCCCTGTCCGTCCCTGCCCGCCCCTGTCCGCCCCTGTCCGCCCCTGATCAGTTGGGAGAGCGCTGATCTTCTGACCTCACCCGGTAGTGGCAGCCCGGGCTCGAGTCGCTTCGGCGCTCGCTATTTGCCCCTGACTGGGATGGCCTGTGGCCAGTGACAGCGGTCGCACTCAGGGTCAGGTGACGTCAGAGGGTGGGGCGGACCGTGTCCAGGTATGTCGGGCACGTAAAACTTTCGCTTCTAAATTCTGCCGGACGCCAGGAATTGCTTAATCCGGTGGTGGGGTCAGGGCCTGCGCAACAAACTATGCTTAGCGCGGGGCCTGCCCTCGGAAATCCATCCATTCAAAAACATTCGGACCAAATATTTTTTTAAAACATCCAAGCAATCTTTGCTTACCACGAAAACAAGTGTTTGATTAACAGAAAATAATAGACGCACTCCATTTAACTATTTGTCCTTGGACAGGGATGAACTGCGGTCAGTGGCAGCGACCGTGGCCAGATGAGAACTGTCGACAGGGGGAACATACCGAGGCTTAGCGGCACGTAACCCGCCATTGGCTGGGGTGGGGTGGGCGTTTTTCGCCCCCCCCCCCCGACGAACTTTCGCTATAGCTCAAAAACGAATAGCGCTATCGACGTGAAACTTCAGGTACCTTCTCCTACATGAATTATACATCTCCGGTGCAAAAATTAAGAAATTTCGTCGACATTTTTTATCACGAAATATAGCGAATTCAGTGACGTCACTACACACGAGTTTGACACAGAAATCAGCTAAACTTTAGCAGGCCTTATAAATGCTATATTTGAAGCAAAATGCAATCGAAAAACGTCAAAAGATAGAAAATGGCAGGGGCCACAAAATGGCTATCTCGGATTTTTGAAAGTTTGGTTTTTGACCCCCAAAAATAAAATAAAAATGCCATCAAAATCAACATTTTCAAATATTGTTAAAACAAACGGGGAATATGTTTGTTGAAGAACCACATGTGGACCTAAACCAAATGTAAAAGCAATATCTGTATTTGTGACTGACTTATCGCTCCCTAAGTATGAGTTACTCATGTCATATTTTGAATTTGCGTTTTTTTTCTTCTTTATTTTAATGACCAGATACAAACAAATAAATGCCAGCACTGTATTTCTGAGACAAAACTGGTCTAGACACATGCCTTTTCTATTTATATTTATCAATTTCACATTTTGACCATATGTGACCTCACCTTGACCTTTTATGGTGCCAGGTTGTGCAAATGACTGCTACTATCGAATTATACGTGTACAATAACTCATACAACATGTGTCGCATGGCTTTCGTAGACCTGTGACCTTTTGTGATCTGACCTTGACCTTGACCTTTGCTTACAATTTCACTTTTGCGTATGTGGGATATGTATTACACCTTTGGAAGCACTTTGTGCGATACTAGTCGCAATCTAAGGCTTTCGATGGAAAGCATGGCCGAAAAACTCAAATATCTCAATTTTAACCTTTGACCTGACCGTGACCTGACATGTGACCATATTTTGAGAGAAAAAATAGTGTATACTTTGGATTCATCTCATTGAGAGCTTTAGATTGCCGCCGTGCGCGTCTCGCTGCGGTTATTGGCTCGGAAGATAACCAGGGGGTGGGGGCGAAAAACGACCCCCCCCCCCCCCCCAGCCAAAGGCGTTCGGCTGAGACCCCAGCCAATGCCAGGGTAAGGCTCTCGACTCTAATTTAGTGTAACGGTTAGTTTCAGTCCAAGTAGAACACCCAACCCACGCATCCGATCCTTTTCAGCAGTACCCTCCAAGAGTATACTCGCCGCGCGCTGGTGGGAGCGCGTGGCCGAGTCAATGTCAAAACTTTACATATTATTATATTCAAGTGGAAGCCGCCAGTCGAAGCCCGGCTGATTGTCGCGTTGGAGATCGTTATTGCTATCGATGATCAATGAAAATTAGTTTTTGTAATGGATGCTGCAACTTAACGATACATAAAATGTTTTTGTTTCTGATAATTGTCCTTGTAATTGAAAACTAAAGACGTGTCGTACATAAAATATTACTTTCTGAATTGCTAATCTTATATCTTGAGCTTTTCTATATCAATGAGTATCAGGCTATTATTTTTATCATAACTTTCTAGACCAGACTTAATCACCTATTTTATCCATCCAATTACAAAATAGAATTACTCCAATCCCACTCTACTCCGATGCCGTAAGCAGAAGGCGGCCGGACAGTGAATGTGTCCTGTGCCGCTGCAAACAGCAAGACAGTTGCCGCTGCGCGCCAACTGCCCGGCCGCCTCGTGCCGACCCAGTTCTGGAGGCGAAGTGGATATGTTAACATGCGATCAATTGAGTGTCACAGGCGCAAAGGCTACAGGCTAAGGATACAAAAGCACACGATACACCGACGACTGCTAAATAGAGAGGCAAGTGTCACAGCTCTCGAACGCGCACACTGACCAGCTGAACGTCATTACCGAACAGACGGTGAGCTGCCTTGATTGACAGTGATTGACACGCTGCTCAGTAGGTGACAGCGAGCTGCCAAGATTGACAGTGATTGACACACTGCTCAGCAGGTTTAGTGCGTTACGAATTCACCACTACAGACAAAAGCATGCAGGGTTATGCAAAGCTAAGGCTTTCTCCCAAAACGAAACCTGTTCTTAGGCCTCTATATGCAATAGGTATCATTGGGATGCTTGTGACATGTTTTTAATATAGGGACATTGGGGCCATTATATTGATGTACTTAGTGCGAAATCACACCATTGTAGCTGAGATTGGAATGAAGACAAAGCTAAGCCGGAACAGTCTTTTTCACACACAAAATGACACCCAAAAAGTAAAAAAATACTGGGCGTATCCGACCGTTGTGCATAAAGCCATGGGAATAAGCTATATATTGTGATGCCCATCCCTAGCAGTCATAATATATAAAACGTACATTAAAAGCCTCATACATTAAACAAATAGATGTGTGCTAAAGGATGGTTGACTCGTTCATTCGTTAACCCGGTAACCCCTTCACATTTTTTGGGAGCTAACTTGACCCGCTAAAATGTTGGCCCGTTAACCCTATTTGTAACAGGAGGGGGGGGGGGGGAATTCCGCCCCCCCCCCCCCCATCATTTTTTTCGCAGATATTTCCCGAACGGTTAGGACCAGACCCATGACATTTTGGGAATTTTCCTAGAATTGAATTCCGCATTTGGAGTCCAAATTTTGCGTTCTTAACCTGAACAGAGGCGGTTCCAGGGCACGTTTTGGGAGCGTTCTGCGGCGACATTTGGCGATAATACTGAAATGCGATCTTCACGGTTTCTTCATAACTGCCTCAAGTATGAAGGAGTTACATCGGTTTACGGTGATTGCAACAAGTGCAAATTAGTTGATGTTAATGAAATATCATAAAAATTGCATAGCAGAGGCGGTTTCAGGGGCATGTAAAGGGGGGTTTCCAGGAAGTATTCAATGCTTGCCGGGAAACCAATAGAGCTATGTAAGGGATATTTATAGCTATCAAGATGTAAAAGATAGCTTCTCCTTCCATTATTTGCATAATTTATTACATATAGAGTTGCAGGGGCGTGTTCAGACACATGAAAAGGGGGGGGGGACTGGCATGGCGATAGCGATATGCTAGCGAGTACGGCGCAATAAACGGTTAGTTTATAATGATATATGCACATATGAGGCCAGGAGGGGAAATTAAGTCATTTTGTTGCAGAGGTGCGCTCAGGAATGGAATAAAGGCAGTCATATTATTGCAAGGAAACTAAGATGCATGGGCTTACAATGACATAGCATACTGCAGTTTTCGGATGAAAAATGCACCACAGGGTACTCTACGCACGATTATAAGATAATAGGCAAGTCCAGGTAAGGTAAAAAGGGGGTAAGCAATGTGAATTGAAGTTGTAGGTGAAATAGTCTCTGTTGACTAGTTAGTATCATAATAGCGGATACTATACCTATCAAAAAGTCTTGCGCCTCCCCAGTTTGGAACCTGGATACGCCTATGATGAAGCACAACATGCAAAAAGGAACCATCTATGATCAGTAACTTATTTATAGTGCTGGGTAGCAACTTGCCTGCGGTTACTAATTTTTTTTCCTATTTGACCTCCCTTTTCCACTGACCTTGTACCGCCTATGGCAAAAAAAAATATGTTTAATAACTGTGTTGTCTAATGCCACAATAGCACACCATTTCATTTATCAAAAAAACAAAATAAAAAATGGTTTTATTACGCATTTACTTAACCCCCATATTGAGTGACCTGCACACGCCAATGATTTTTGAATTTCCAAAAGTCACCGCCACATATTAATTTCCAATTCATTCTCTATCGATCCCATTAGTTGCGTTACAATTGGTTGCTAAACATGACAGCTGTGTTGGATCACAAATACCTCTAAAATTTGAAGTTTTTGCCCCCTGTTGCCCCCCTATCAACAATTTCGGATTTGTTTTCTCTTTTATAATTGTAGATCGTGTTGAGAGGAATAATATGCCGTTTGATTTTTTTAAATCGGACGGGTAGATCTCGAGATCTCCGGGGGGCGGAATCCACCTCCCCTGATACAAATAGGGGTAGCCAGGAGCCTGTTACAAATAGGGTTAAGCCATTGACCAATCGACCTGTTGACCCGTTCATCATGTTATTTTGTTTTGGTGGGGGGGGGGGGGGGTCGGCATAGCTCACAATTCAGAAGCGGGTATATGCCGACCCCTTAATAAAATGTCCCGTTAAAAATTGAACATCACAATTGTGATGTTCATGCGTAAAGCTCAAGTTATTTTCCCGCTTAGCTCCTTCGGTATCTCATACAGCAAGAGAACTTAAAATAACAATCACAATTTCACAGTCTATGTAATGGACGGAGCATTGCTGAGCTCGCGCGCACTCAGTGCTCCGCGCCAACTGCCCGGCCGCCTGGTGCCGACCCAGTGTGACCGGTCACGTGACAGGTCGGCCGGCCGGCCAATCAGCGAGTCGGGCCGGCCAGTCGGGCGGCCGGGTGGGAGTCGGCCAATCAGTCGGCGGCCAATCAGTCGGCCAATCAGTCGGTCAATCAGTCGGCGGACAATCAGTCGGCGGCCAATCCCCGGGTGTGACCGACAGACAGAACAGAGAGGCCTTCAACTAGTAATGGGCCAAATCCCAAGAAGTCTCACACAATTCTGAAAACTCATCGGATTTCGCTTCCTTGTGCATCGATAACTGATTTAACCCACCATTGACAAGGGGGGGGCGTTTTACGCCCCCCTGATGAATTTTCGCAATAGCTGAAAAAACTAATAGCGCTATCAACGTGAAACTTACAGTACCTTCTTGTACATCATTTTGACGTCTTGTGTGCGAAAATGAAGAATTTTCGTCTATTTTTTTTCTCTTCGAGTTATAGCGAATTTAGTGACGTCACTACACACGAGTTTTACACCAAAATCAGCTAAACATTGCCAGAACATTGCCAGGCATTGCCGCAAATGCCACATTTGAAGAGAAAAAAAAAATCGGAAAACGCCATAAGATAGCAAATTGCAACCGCTACCAACTGGCTATCTCCGATTTGTAGAAATTTCAGTTTTTGATCCCAAAAACTCCAAACACTTTTTGGGGAATTATCAAAATCAAAATTGGCTAAAATATTTATAAAAAAACGCACAATATGTCAGAGAATCATACATGGGCAACTACCACACCAAATTTCAAACTGATATCTTTATTTTTGACTGACTTATGACATCTAAAGTATGGGTAACTCATGACGTCATGTTTTTAAATTTCATTTGTTTATTTCATTGACTAGATACAGACAAATAAATGCCACCACTGTATCTCGGAGACAAAACTGGTCTAGCAACATGCTTTTTTTGTTTAGATTTAACAATTTAAATTTTGACCTTCGGTGACCTGAACTTGACCTGAAATTAACATTTACTTCACGTGAATGAAGTCAGGTGGTAAAATGACTATCACTATCGAATTAAACGTGGAAAATAACTGATAAAACATGTGTTGCATGACTTTCGTAGATATTTTGAGCATAGTGACTTTTTGTGACCTGACCTTGACCTTGACATTGGCCAACAATCTCACTTTAGCTTATGCGGGATATGTATCATACCTTTAGGAGCACATTGGGTGAAACTGGTCGCAATCGAAGGCCTTGGATGGAAAGTATGGCCCATAAACTCAAATACGCCAATTTTGACATTTGACCTGACTGTGACCTGACATTTGACCTCACTTTGACATTTTTGAGCATGCGTTAGATTCGTCTCATTGAGAGCTTTCGATCTCCGCCTTGCGCGTCTCGCTGCGATTATTGGTTCGTAAGATAACCAAGGGGAGGGGCGTTTAACGCCCCCCCCCCCCCCCCCCCCTCCAGTCAATGGCGTTCTGCTGAGACCCCAGTCAATGCCGGGTTAAAACAAACTTTCCTTAGTAAAAGTTGCTTAGATTTTATATTATCTCAGGAAATGTGTCAAATTTGCGCCGATTTCAGGTGGTTTGGGAGGCGTGCCCCCCCCCCCCCCCCCCCTCTGGATCCGCCCATGGAGCGGCCATCATGAATACTGAGCACAGCTGGGACCAACGTTTTGGAGTCAGAAAAACAAATGTCGATACCCTACTGTAGGTACTGCAGGAGCAAGTTTGAGCTTGAGCATATCCCTTTAACCCGCGAGTTACTGGGGTATATTTAATAACGCGACTTACTGGGGGGGGGGGGCTATTCTTTGCCCCCCTCAGATCTCCGGAACTACTGGACCAAATGTAAAAATTCAAACGACATTCGATATCCCTGGGAAATTTATCGAGGGAAACATAATATTGTTGACCTCGGGGTCACCAATGACGTCACAGGTCAGGTCAAATACAAAATGTTTGACGTGTCAAACGGTCTCGAGGGATGGAATTGTCGCGCAAAATTACGATATTAAACGCAATAGCTGTCGATAAATCGGTATGATTCGTGTGTCTGACACTTCTAAGTACCTTTCTAAGCTGTGTATGACCTTGGGTCAGGTCAAGGTCATCCGAGGTCACGAGGTCAAACTGCAGATTACGGTCATTAGGCGTTGTAACACATGTTTATAGGTTTGTTTTTCGTCTAGAACGCGTAAAATGACCTTAGAACACTGTTTGTTCCATATAAATAGAAGTAAAAAGCAAAAATGGAAATGCGTTTTGTATGCATAGTAATGCTGTGAGAGGTGGTCGATTTTTGTCATTTAAAGGTCATAACTCCGTCATTTTTGAAGATATCGACTTCAAATTTGGTACACCTATTCACGGCACGCGTCACGATCGTATATATTCCGGTTTTTTGATAATTCTGATTTGTTCTTGAAAGTTAAAAATGTATTTGGATTTCTCAAAATTTTGAATAAAAACAAAACTCAAAAATCTGAGATAGCAGTTTGATAGCCCGGTCTATTGTCATTAATTTCATTTAAGACAATTGAGTTTATCTCAAACATCGTACATCGTAACGCCATCGTACATCGAAGGCGTTTTCCGCAAACCATTATTTTGCAACAAAAACCGAAGAACATGACGTCACTCTGACGTCATTCCCGGTTGACATATCATAACCTCATATTTTTCCTTTTGCCAACATGTGTAGAATTGATGTGAGAGAAGGTACTGCAAGTTTCGTGACGATACCGGTGTTCGTTTAGGAGTTATTGCAAAATAACGGGGGGGGGGGGCAAAAAATAGCCCCCTGTAACTCGCGGGTTAACCCGCGAGTTACTGGGGTATATTTCATAACGCGACTTACTGGGGGGGGGGCTATTTTTGCCCCCCCCCCCCCCCTCTGATCTCCGGAACTACTGGACCGAAAGTAAAAATCCAAACGGCATTCGATAGCCCTGTTAAATTTATCGAGGGAAACATAATATTGTTGACCTCGAGGTCGCCGATGACGTCACAGGTCAGGTCAAGTACAAAATGTTTGACAGTGTCAAAAGGTCTCGATGGATGGAATTGTCGCGCAAAATTGCGATATTAAACGCATAAGCTGTCGATAAATCGGTATGATTCGTGTGTCTGACACTTCTAAGTACCTTTCTAAGCTGTTTATGACCTTGGGTCAGGTCAAGGTCATCCAAGGTCACGAGGTCAAACTGCAGATTACGGTCATTAGGCGTTGTAACACATGTTTATGGGGTTGTTTTTCGTCTAGAACGCGAACAATGACATTAGAACATTGTTTGTTCCATATAAATAGAAGAAAAGAGCAAAAATGGAAATGCGTTTTTTATGCATAGTAATGCTGTGAGAAGTGACCGATTTTTGTCATTTAAAGGTCATAACTCGGTCATTTTTAAAGATATCGACTTTAAATTTGGTACACATATTCACCGCATACGTCTCGATCACATATATTCCGGTTTTGGGATAATTCTGATTTTTCTCTTGATTTTTTTTTTTAAAATTTATTTGGATTTCTCAAAATTTTGCATTAAAAAAACTAACAAATCCGAGATAGCAGTTTGATATCCCGGTCTATTAATTTGATTTAAAACAATTTAGTTTATCTCAAATATCGTACCTTTGACATTGTTTTCCGCAAACCATTATTTTGCAACAAAAACCGAAGAACATGACGTCATTCCCGGTTGACCTATCATAGCCTCATATTTTCCCGTTTGCCAACATGTGTACAATTGATGTGAGAGAAGGTACTGCATGTTTGGTGACGATACCGGTGTTCGTTTAGGAGTTATTGCAAAATAACGGGAGGGTGGCAAAAAATAGCCCCTCCCAGTAACTCGCGGGTTAAGGCATATATAACCCATCCCCATCCCCCTGGACCCCATCCCCGGGCTCTCATCCCCGGACCCTCTTCCCTGAGCCCTCGTCCACAGACACTTATCCATGGACCCTCGTCCCTCATTCCTGGTCACAACGCGCTATACACTGAACAGCCTTTATGTGTAAATCACGGCAACATCGACTCAGATCCGAGTCGATTTAATCAGTATTATATATTAAACCGCGAGTAGGTAGAAAAAGTCATTTAAACGTCGAGCCGCAGGCGAGACGTTTAAATGATTTTTCTACCTACGAGCGGTTTAATGATTTTATCACGTGCCGTTCGCATTTTTTCACGAGCTTTTCTTAGCAGGGCAATTTTGGTAGGCCAGCTTTTGGCATTTTGAGATGTTGACTTGAGCAGTAGATTAACATGGCCTCTAGATTTCAAAAGCCATATTTTGATTTGATGTCTTTTTTGGATGAAGATGAGGAATCTGATCACGATAAAGTAAATGTAGATGCGCTTAGTGTTGATATTAACCAATTCATTGAATCAGCTGTGCCAGCATCAACGATAATAAGAATACGATACAAAGATAGCCAGTTGACAGAAAGCTTGGAATAGGGAAAGCATTTATACGGTTGGCGACCGTATAAATTTTATTTAAACGGTCGCCAACCGATTAAATTTTGAGTTATTCGGCGGCACCAAATATTTTGCATTTAGCACGTGAAGCAATGACGGAAGGATTTTTCGGTGCGGGATAATAACTAGTATTACCCTCGCCCTACCTGGTTATTACTACTACTGGTTATTAATTCAACTTTTGGAACGATTCAATCTTGATTCATTTTGGAATCTGAATGATTCAATCACTGTTCGATTCACAGAGAAAATTGTGAAGATGAATTCTTTCCGATTCAAAGAATCAAAACAAATATTTTAATCGATTCACGTTTGATTCAACATTTAAATATATGTGGTGAACTTATGCAAATCAATACAAATGGTAACATACATATATATCTGATCATTACAACATTGTTATAGCAATACTCTTAGTATAAAAGAATGTAGCCACTGGTACTGCATGTAGTTGCACAATTTACCGTTGTACTCGAATCGTTAAAAATCGTTAAATCTTTTGATTTAATCAGCCTTGATTTGATGCGGGTTTTGATTCAATCACGATTCATGAATCACAAAATCTGGTGGTGAATCAATCATTTTTGTATTCAAGGAATTTTGATGGAACGATTCCAATCGATTGAATCAGTGTCGAATCAATAACCAGTCTGGCTATACTGTTTTCACCTTCGCTCTACGGGGGACTGACAGCCCCCATGTTAACTTCCAAACCAAGCAACTTAGAGCAATGCGGTAAGAACAGCATGTTGCCTGTCATGAGAGGAATCTAACAGTATGCGATTGTTAAGTTTCAGGTCAACGGGTGACCTTCCAGGTCAAGTGAATGACCTAAGATCGACCACGTCCACACATAGCGATTGTACAGGGTGCTTAGCATAACTTCCGAACGGAGAGAGATAGAGTCACCGTAACAAAGTAAAGTGTTGCCTGTCATAAGGAAGATCCAAAGGATCACATTTTGCGCATCTAGGTCAACTGGTAACCTTTGGGGTCAGGTCAATGGCCCTTTGGGGTCTGACATGACCTTGACGAAAAGATCATAGGTCACGATCTAATAGTCGTATACACTTCACATTTTGATAGGATACGTATAATTGTTGTGAACCCAGCTACTGAAAATGTCAGCAAGATGCACCGCATGTGTAAAAAAGTAATTCAAGAAATACCTCAGGGGGGGCTGTCAGCCCCCCCCCCCCCCCCGTAGGGCGAGGGTTAATTAACTCGATTAACTTAAGTTAAACAAAGGCAGTATGGGATAAATGTACCTTTGACTCAAAGTACACGCGTCCTAAATAAAATGGAATCCCTTTATCTTTGCGCTGCCAGATGCTACCAAACAACCATTGTTTATTTCGTTGAGCGGCGAGGGTACTTAAGTGTTTCAAACCTCTAAAACAGTGATATTTAAGTTGTTTTGATTTCGAATAATCAACAGGGAAGAGCATTAGGCTGGTATCATTACATATATACCTCTTGATTCCCTGCCATGCTGCTACTATCAAATCTGGGACGGTCTTAAAACCGGACATGCGCCAAAGTATGTCGATATTCCTGAAGATAAATGACGAGAATCGCCGCACCATAAACGCCTTTGTTTATTTGCTACCATATTGCAAAATATTGATGCCAAATGCTCTGACGTCACCCCGGGAGTCGTTTCTCCCTCGTGGGTAAACCTTATTAGTAAAGGAATCCTGGCCCGTGCACCGGGTGAGGTGGCTGAAGTCCAGCGCTCTTCTGACTGAGCTACATGGGCAGACAAACTTGGTAACGGGTGAGGTGGCTGAATGGGTCCAGCGCTCTTCTGACTGAGCTACAGGGCAGACAAACTTGGTAACGGGTGAGGTGGCTGAATGGGTCCAGCGCTCTTCTGACTGAGCTACAGGGCAGACAAACTTGGTAACGGGTGAGGTGGCTGAATGGGTCCAGCGCTCTTCTGACTGAGCTACAGGGCAGACAAACTTGGTAACGGGTGAGGTGGCTGAATGGGTCCAGCGCTCTTCTGACTGAGCTACAGGGCAGATTAACTTGGTAAGGACAAACCGACTGGGAAAGTGGGAAAGGTAAATTTTCTGGAGGATGTGCTGGATAATGTTCTGTTTAATATCATCGTTTGGAGGGACAGTCCTATCATCTGGATAAGTTCGGACGAAATCGAAGAGACCGCCATAAAAAAACTGGTCAAACTACTGACAACTCTGATAATATAAATTTATAATTTTATACTGAAGGTCAAGAGGCACATTACGATTGAAAGATGACAAATGTAACCGATAGACATGAGCCGAAACGTGTGCGGGATCTCGAGTGATTCCAGTGAGATACATCGTACCACTTAAAATGGATATACATAGACAACCAACTAAGACATCACCCCGCGATGTTGGCGCTTCTGATGTGTGCAGTTATCGCCGCGGTAGGAGTGGTAATCGGGAGGGACCACTGCCCGCCGTAAGCACCACTGACCGCTAAATGGCTTACAGTGAGATAAGCAGCTCAGCAAAAAGGTCATTTAATGCGATAACTTGCTGCAACTCCATCTCAGAAATGGACACTGCAATCGAAACAAAAAAGCAGTGCCGCGCGAATGCATGATGCCTCAGCAGCATGCGCAAGTGGCGTAACTTCCCCAAAGCATGAGATGACGTGGATGGTACGGGGACGACCCGATGTCACCAATCACGCGGCCAATCGGGGCACGCCAGTTCCGGGAAGGCGGCAAGAGGCTAATTTGGGCACACTTAAAGTCGAAATGGAAGAAGAGAGGCCTCCGTGACAAGGCCTCCGTGCAGTCTGTCAGGCCGACGGATTTCGGTCGCATATCTGGGTCACTCTGGGTCACTCACAGAAGCGGTCCGACTTGAGGCAACCATGGGCACTCTGGCAGGCGCAGCAGAACGGGTCGGCGCGATGTGCGCGTCGCGCCACGCTCGTCTCAGCGCGCCACTTCATGTCTGTCGCGCGGCACGGGAGTCGGCGGGACCGGAGTGGCCGGGACAGGACAGCGCACTGGCCGGCGCCGCGGCGGGCACCTGATGGGCCGGCCGCTAGATGGCGGTTGCCGCCAGCCCAGCCGGTCTGACCGGCCTCTCTCACTCACACCGCCGGCCCTCTGGCCCTATAACCACTCACACGCGCTCCACGAGGAGACTCGCACGAGCATCGCGTGATCAGGCAGCCGCCGGGCCCGGCCGCCGCCGCCGCCGCTCGCTACCGCAGACGGACCGGCCGCCGTCACTGGGTCTGGGCCCGGTCCGTCACTGGATCTGGGCCCGGTCCGTCACTGGATCTGGGCCAGTCCACTGGGTCTGGGCCCGGTCCGTCACTGGATCTGGGCCCGTCCACTGGGTTTGGGCCCGGTCCGTCACTGGGTCTGGACCCGGTCCGTCACTGGGTCTGGGCCCGTCCACTGGGTCTGGGCCCGGTCCGTCACTGGGTCTGAGCCCGGTCAGTCACTGGGTCTGAGCCCGGTCCGTCACTGGGTCTGAGCCCGGTCCGTCACTGGGTCTGGACCCGGTCCGTCATCGCGCACCTCCAGCGCCGTGCTGCAGCCGGCCGCTGCCCATGTTTCAGGGAGACGGGTATGACAGGGCTGGGAAAAGTTACCATTCTTCCGTTCTAACAGGAGACAAATCTATAGCCATCAGTGACAAATTTTAGTCTGAAGATAAGGAAGCAGTAGGCACCACATACATATAAGTAAGTAAGTACCACAACTCTGCAGATACTCAACATGTCAAAATATCGAAATTCCATCTCGAAACTGAAAC
>JAXIVJ010011632.1:0-42991 GCA_036785665.1 Chirona hameri | reverse complement strand
GAGAGAGAGAGAGAGAAAGAGAGAGAGAGAGAGAGAGACTGGGCTGCCGGCGCGGCGTGTTTGGCGGTCGCAGCTGGTGTGTGACACGTCTGAGGGTTCCAGGGGCCTCTCTGTTCGCTACCAGACTGCCGCAGCCGCCGCCGCCGTCACCACAAAGCCTGGAGTGAGACCGACCGCTCCGATACTCAGACTAGAGGCTCACGAAGCTTTCCAACGGTCAGCGGTCCCCCGGGACAGCATGGGGCGTCTGCCACGCGGGACACGACTGGAAACAAGACACGATTTGAATGAACAGATGTCGGGAAAGTGAAGGTGGCATGTGAGGGTTCTTTGTGGCGGGGTTTTTATCGCGACGTTTTGTCAAGCGGTTTCATTTGTCGCCGTAGAAAAGCGGGCCGTGCGGCCGCATCTGTCGGCGATGGTAGCGTTCACAAGTGACAAGTGATGGCAGCGTTCTGAATAACAAGTGACGAGTTTGTAGGACACCCCGTTAATGCGCTACTGTTGTGGCGTCAGTACCTGCAGTTGTGGATTTGGTGATTGATATGCTGTATTTTGATGGCGCATAACACTATAATAATAAAATAACAGTTCCACAGTCTTTCAGCCAGACTTTCAAACAAGGTCTCAATTTAATTCATGTATGTCAGAAATATTTTTTTTAGACTATCTCCCTTCTTTTAAATTGTATTTGTTATTGTGTTCATTTATCAAGCTCAATCGTCCAATTTTGTTAATTGATCACTTAAATAAGTACATGATTCTGAATGACCTTGTCCAATGCTCTCCCGTCCAAGTAGACCTTACATAAATAGGTGCAGCACGTTTTACCGAAACCAGCGTAACACTTTTCCCAACATAAGAGGGGATCCATGAAGAATAAAAAATCGAGGGCGGGGGGTACATCATATTTCAAAAGGCCCCCGAGCCGAAAGGTGACCCCAGCGTTTTTGCCGGTCTGAAAAGGCCTCCAGTCGGTCTGAGAGTGTATTTTCAGGTATGAGAAAGCCATACCTGACAAGCCTAAAAGCTCCCTCGTCAGGCCTGCAAGAGTCCCATACCACTCTAGGAATGCCCTATTCAGGCCTGAGAGGGCTCTGCGCCAGTCTTGTAGGGCCCTTGCAAGACTTGAGGACGCCCTGTGCTGGTCTGAGAGGACCATTGGTAGGTCTGAAATGACCCTCGGTCGTTCTGAGAGGGTCCTGTGTCGTTGCGAGAGGGTCCAAGATCGATAAGAGAGGTCCCTCAGTCTCTTTGACAGTACTATCGGTGGGCCTGAGAGGGCCGGTTCTAAGCCTGAGGGGGTCCTTGCCAGACTTGAATGGCCCTTCGTCCGTTTGAGAGGGCCATTGCCAGGGCTGAGAGGGCTCAGACCAGGCCTCAGGCTCAGGCGGGCCCAAATGGCTTGCCTGGTGTCCCCAGTATACCTGAGAGGGCCCTTCGACTCTTGTAGCTCTGAGGCTTATTAAAGGCCCTCTCAGACCGACTTAGGGCCATCTGAGGGCTGTAAAGAATCCTCTCAAACAGGCGCAGGCACATTTCAAGCCCGAAAAGGGCCATCTCTAACTAATGTAGGGCCCATCCAGGACTGGGACTGGGTCTCTCAAACCAGTGTAGGGTCCCTCTAAGGCTTGGCCAGGCCCTCTTAAGTGGACGTAGAGTCCTATCAGGTCTGGTCAGGACGCTCACAAACCAGCCAGTGCCCTCTCAGCACTGGCAAAGACCCTCGCGACAGGCGTAGGGCTCTCCCAGACCCAGCTAGGGCATATTCAGACCTGACAAGGACACTCTCAGACCGACATAGGGCCCCTAAGGTCTGGAACGGGCCCTCTAACGAGGGCGTAGGTTCATTTCAGCCTGGTTAGGGCTCTCACACCGTCAAAAGGCCCTCTCAGGTACAGCAAATGTCCTTCCAGACCAGTGTAGGACCCTCAAGGCCCTAAAAAGGGTATCACCCCTGCCTAGGGCCCTTTCAGGCTTAAGAAGGGCCCTATCAGACCGGCGGCCAACGCACTAAGACCTGGGAAGGTTCCTCTCAAGCCAGCTTTGTGCTCCCTTAGCCTGGCAAAGGCCCCTTGAACTGTCGTAAGGCCTCTGCTGAACGCTTGGTAAGGGCCCCTCAGGCCCTCAGCCACAGATGGCCCCAGGCCCATCCGTCCACGCAGAGTGGGCCCTCCTCATATGTTTCGGGGGGCCCTGGATCTGCCCTGTCCCACCTCGGGGGCCCTGGATCCACCCTGTCCCACCTGTGCCGCTGACCTCGCTCTCAGCCAGACGGTCCGACTACCGCTGCCCGTTCTGCCCTCCTGCCGCCTCTGTGGTGCCGGTGCTGGTGCCGGTACAGGTGGCGGCGGTGGCGGCCGTGGGTTCCGCCGCCGTCTGCCCGCGGTCCCACACTGTGGTGCCGTTAACCTCACCGCACGTCCGGTCACGGGGACCATTGCTCCCGTCCGGTCACGGGGACCATTGCTCCCGTCCGGTCACGGGAACCATTGCTCCCGCCCAGTCACGGGGACCATTGCTCCCGTCCGGTCACGGGAACCATTGCTCCCGTCCAGTCACGGGGACCATTGCTCCCGTCCGGTCACGGGAACCATTGTTCCCGTCCAGTCACAGGAACCATTGCTCCCCTCCGCTCCCCTCCTGTCACGGGGAACATTGCTCCCGTCCGGTCACGGGAACCATTGCTCCCGTCCCGCCACGGAGGACCATTGTTCCCGTCCAGTCACGGGAACCATTGCTCCCGTCCCGCCACGGGGGACCATTGTTCCCGTCCGGTCACGGGGACCATTGCTCCCGTCCGGTCACGGGGACCATTGCTCCCGTCCGGTCACGGGGATCATTGCTCCCGTCCGGTCACGGGAACCATTGCTCCCGTCCAGTCACGGGGACCATTGCTCCCGTCCGGTCACGGGAACCATTGTTCCCGTCCAGTCACAGGAACCATTGCTCCCCTCCGCTCCCCTCCTGTCACGGGGACCATTGCTCCCGTCCGGTCACGGGAACCATTGCTCCCGTCCCGCCACGGAGGACCATTGTTCCCGTCCAGTCACGGGAACCATTGCTCCCGTCCCGCCACGGGGGACCATTGTTCCCGTCCGGTCACGGGGACCATTGCTCCCGTCCGGTCACGGGAACCATTGCTCCCGTCCCGCCACGGGGACCATTGCTCCCGTCCGGTCACGGGGACCATTGCTCTCGTCCGGTCACTGGGACCATTGCCCCCGTCCCGTCATGGGGGACCATTGTTCCCGTCCGGTCACTGGGACCATTGCTCCCCTCCGCTCCCCTCCTGTCACGGGACCATTGCTCCCGTCCGGTCACGGGGACCATTGCTCCCGTCCGGTCACTGGGACCATTGCTCCCCTCCGCTCTCCTCCTGTCACGGGACCATTGCTCCCGTCCGGTCACGGGGACCATTGCTCCCGGGACCTGACCTGAGGCCTGCACGGTCATGTCCTGCCTGTGCCGCACGTCAGAAGCCAACAATTGAAGACCAAATGTAAATTTCCTTTTAAATTAATTGCCGAAACATTTTGTCCATCAATCCATGTATTTGGTTATAAACCGATTATAGGGAAATATGTCGCAATTGACAACACTGAGAAGTTACCTCTTACAGGTCTGTATCCTGTATACAATTACTTTTTGTCTCATCGGAGCCATTATCGCCAATCCCAGACATGGCTCCTTCACCAGCGTTTCTCCAGCTCTGACCCATATCTCGAGTGACCCAGACATGGCTCCTTCACCAGCGTTTCTCCATCTCTGACCCATGTTTAAGTGACCCAGACATGGCTCCTTCACCAGCGTTTCTCCGGCTCTGACCCATATCCCGAGTGACCCAGACATGGCTCCTTCACCAGCGTTTCTCTAGCTCTGACCCATGTCCCGAGTGACCCAGACATGGCTCCTTCACCAGCGTTTCTCCATCTCTGACCCATGTTTAAGTGACCCAGACATGGCTCCTTCACCAGCGTTTCTCCGGCTCTGACCCATATCCCGAGTGACCCAGACATGGCTCCTTCACCAGCGTTTCTCTAGCTCTGACCCATGTCCCGAGTGACCCAGACATGGCTCCTTCACCAGCGTTTCTCCAGCTCTGACCCATATCCCGAGTGACCCAGACATGGCTCCTTCACCTACGTTTCTCCAGCTCTGACCCATGTCCCGAGTGACCCAGACATGGCTCCTTCACCAGCGTTTCTCCAGCTCTGACCCATGTTTAAGTGACCCAGACATGGCTCCTTCACCAGCGTTTCTCCAGCTCTGACCCATGTTTAAGTGACCCAGACATGGCTCCTTCACCAGCGTTTCTCCAGCTCTGACCCATGTCCCGAGTGACCCTGACATGGCTCCTTCACCAGCGTTTCTCCGGCTCTGACCCAGGTCCCGAGTGACCCAGATATGGCTCCTTCACCAGCGTTTCTCCAGCTCTGACCCTTGTCCCGAGTGACCCAGACATGGCTCCTTCACCAGCGTTTCTCCGGCTCTGACCCAGGTCCCGAGTGACCCAGAAATGGCTCCTTCACCAGCGTTTCTCCAGCTCTGACCCATGTCCCGAGTGACCCAGACATGGCTCCTTCACCAGCGTTTCTCCAGCTCTGACCCATGTTTAAGTGACCCAGACATGGCTCCTTCACCAGCGTTTCTCCAGCTCTGACCCATGTCCCGAGTGGCCCAGACATGGCTCCTTCACCAGTGTTTCTCCATCTCTGACCCATGTCCCGGGTGACCCAGACATGGCTCCTTCACCAGCGTTTCTCCAGCTCTGACCCATGTCCCGAGTGGCCCAGACATGGCTCCTTCACCAGTGTTTCTCCATCTCTGACCCATGTCCCGGGTGACCCAGACATGGCTCCTTCACCAGCGTTTCTCCAGCTCTGACCCATGTCCCGGGTGACCCAGACATGGCTCCTTCACCAGCGTTTCTCCAGCTGACCCATGTCCCGAGTGACCTGCCCCGTCTGACATCGGTACGGCGTGAACTGGCCCCTGTCGCTGCGGCCCGCCAATGGAATAACTCCACCACTGACCGGGTCACTCTGCCTCTGCCAGACTATAGATCGGGCGGCCACTTTCTCTGACCAGGACGGCGATGGTCTGCAGGTCGCCGCTGACCGAGCTGATGACGATGGTCGCCGCTGACCGAGCTGATGGCGATGGTCGTCGCTGATCGAGCTGATGGCGACGGTCTGCAGGTCGCCGCTGACCGAGCTGATGGCGATGGTCGCCGTTGACCGAGCTGATGGTGATGGTCGCCGCTGACTGAGCTGATGGCGATGGTCACCGCTGACCGAGCTGATGGCGATGGTCGCCGCTGACCGAGCTGATGGCGATGGTCGCCGCTGACCGAGCTGATGGCGATGGTCGCCGCTGACCGAGCTGATGGCGATGGTCGCCGCTGACCGAGCTGATGGCGATGGTCGCCGCTGACCGAGCTGATGGCGATGGTCGCCGCTGACCGAGCTGATGGCGATGGTCGCCACTGACCGAGCTGATGACGATGGTCGCCGCTGACCGAGCTGATGACGATGGTCGCCGCTGACCGAACTGATGACGATGGTCGCCGCTGACCGAGCTGATGACAATGGTCGCCGCTGACCGAGCTGATGACCATGGTCGCCGCTGACCGAGCTGATGGCCACGGTCGCCGCTGACCGAGCTGATGGCGATGGTCGCCGCTGACCGAGCTGATGGCGACGGTCGCCGCTGACCAAGCTGATGGCGACGGTCGCCGCTGACCGAGCTGATGGCGATGGTCTGCAGGTCGCCGCTAACCAAGCTGATGGCGATGGTCGCCGCTGACCGAGCTGATGGCGATGGTCGCCGCTGACCGAGCTGATGGCGATGGTCGCCGCTGACCGAGCTGATGGCGACGGTCGCCGCTGACCGAGCTGATGGCGATAGTCGCCGCTGACCGAGCTCATGGCGACGGTCGCCGCTGACCGAGCTGATCGCGATGGTCGCCGCTGACCGAGCTAATGACAATGGTCGCCGCTGACCGAGCTGATGGCGATGGTCGCCACTGACCGAGCTGATGGCGACGGTCGCCGCTGACCGAGCTGATGGCGATGGTCGACGCTGACCGAGCTGATGGCGATGGTCGCCGCTGACCGAGCTGATGACAATGGTCGCCACTGACCGAGCTGATGGCGATGGTCGCCGCTGACCGAGCTGATGGCGATGGTCGCCGCTGACCGAGCTGATAGCGACGGTCGCCGCTGACCGAGCTGATGACGATGGTCGCCGCTGACCGAGCTGATGGCGATGGTCGCCGCTGACCGAGCTGATGACAATGGTCGTCGCTGATCGAGCTGATGGCGATGGTCGTCGCTGACCGAGCTGATGGCGATGGTCGCCGCTGACCGAGCTGATGGCGATGGTCGCCGCTGACCGAGCTGATGGCGATGGTCGCCGCTGACCGAACTGATGGCGATGGTCGCCGCTGACCGAGCTGATGGCGACGGTCGCCGCTGACCGAGCTGATGACGATGGTCGCCGCTGACCGAGCTGATGGCGATGGTCGCCGCTGACCGAGCTGATGGCGATGGTCGCCGCTGACCGAGCTGATGGCGACGGTCGCTGCTGACCGAGCTGATGGCGATGGTCGCCGCTGACCGAGCTGATGGCGATGGTTGCCGCTGACCGAGCTGATGGCGATGGCCGCCGCTGGCCTAGCTGATGGCGACGGTCGCCGATGACCGAGCTGATGGCGATGGTCGCCGCTGACCGAGCTGATGGCGATGGTCGCCGCTGACCGAGCTGATGGCGATGGTCGCCGCTGACCGAGCTGATGGCGATGGTCGCCGCTGACCGAGCTGATGGCGATGGTCGTATCTTGGTCGTATCTATCATTCGTATCTTCCCCGTTCAGCATAGTCTTTACTGGTCTTTCAGCAGCCCAGACTGCTACCCTCGGACTTCCCGTATCTGCCCGGGTATTTCTCAGTTTTCTAAATAGAATTTGCCTGGCTCCTTACCAGTGGCGGCGGATTGTATTTTCGGATGGGGGCCAAATCAATCTCCAGGTGCCCCCCGGAGCGTCAGGGCACCCTCTTAACCTTCGTTAGTGCAGGGGGTGATGCAACCCCTCTAGTTTTTTTCTCGAGAATAACTCGCGTAAATATCAGCCGATTGCGATGGAACTTTCAGTACCCTACTTGTGAACAATTTTAAACATATTCTGGAAATGTTAAGCGGTAGGTCACATGACCCGTGACCTTTGACCTGTTTTTCAAGGTCTTCTTTGGAGCAACTGGCGTCCCGTAGTTTTGATCCTTGTAACTTGTGCAGTTTCATAGTGTTTGTTGTTCAGGAGCATATGCACAGGTGTTTCCAGGTGACAGTTGTGGTTTCTATTGAGATTGTGACCTCGATTGACCTTTCCAGAGGTCAACCGAGGTCACTGACCTCCGATGACCTAATATTACTGTTTTGGCTTCTGGGAGTTTCTAGGACATTTTGTGACGCTGATTTCAAATATGGGATCCATTTTACATAATTATATGTTCCACTGGGGTCATGCGCCCCAACAGGTCAACCGAGCTCACTGACCTCAAATGACCTGACATGACCTGGCATGACCTTTTTGGAATTTGGCAGTTTCTAGGACATTTTGTGACGCTGATTTCAAATTTGGCACCCATTTAGCATAATTATATGCTCATTCGCGATTCTAGCTCGATTAAATTAAATGTATACGCATTTACAATTTGGTTGAGTTTTGGATCATTGACATGACCTCAGACGTCACCTCATGACCTAGGACCTTAAAATCGGGTATCAATGGCTTCCTCTCGTGACAAGCAACACGTTCGATCTAGAATCGAAGCTCTGGCCCAATTAGGGGCGAAACGCTAATGAGGGTCGTACCCCCCCCCCCCCCCCTCCCTGCACGGTCACGCACTGATCGGACGCTGCACGGGCGAGGGTTAAGACTAAGGGCCCTTTCACCATCTGGACTGAGGGCCCCCTCAAAGAGGACAATGGCTATCTCATACTGACCGAGGACTCCCTCAGGACGACCGAGGACCAACCACGAATCCCTCAGGCTGATCAAGGGCACAATCAGGGCCCTCGGGTAATTTTTAACAGTAAAAAAGGATCTACATTTTCAGAGGGGTCCTCTCACAAAATTATGGGGGAGGGGGCAAACCAATATGTTAGCCCCCCCCCCCACCCCAATTTCGTGACAGGGAGGGGCAGCTGCTTCCCCTGCTCCTCAGCCTTCCTCACCCTTCCCCCGCCCTGCTCCTCAGCCTTCCGCCGCCCTGCTCCTCAGCCTTCCGCCGCCCTGCTCCTCAGCCTTCCACCGCCCTGCTCCTCAGCCTTCCGCTGCCCTGCTCTTCAGCCTTCCGCCGCCCTGCTCCTCAGCCTTCCACCGCCCTGCTCCTCACCCTTCCTCAGCCTTCCGCCGCCCTGCTCTTCAGCCTTCCGCTGCCCTGCTCCTCAGCCTTCCGCCGCCCTGCTCCTCAGCCTTCCGCCGCCCTGCTCCTCAGCCTTCCACCGCCCTGCTCCTCACCCTTCCTCAGCCTTCCGCCGCCCTGCTCTTCAGCCTTCCGCTGCCCTGCTCATCAGCCTTCCGCCGCCCTGCTCTTCAGCCTTCCGCCGCCCTGCTCATCAGCCTTCCGCTGCCCTGCTCCTCAGCCTTCCGCCGCCCTGCTCCTCAGCCTTCCATTGCCCTGCTCCTCAGCCTTCCGCCGCCCTGCTCCTCAGCCTTCCGCTGCCCTGCTCCTCAGCCTTCCGCTGCCCTGCTCCTCAGCCTTCCGCCGCCCTGCCCCTCAGCCTTCCGCCGCCCTGCTCCTCAGCCTTCTACCGCCCTGCTCCTCAGCCTTCCACCGCCCTGCTCCTCAGCCCTCCGCCGCCCTGCTCCTCAGCCTTCCTCAGCCTTCCGCCGCCCTGCTCCTCAGCCTTCCGCCGCCCTGCTCCTCAGCCTTCCTCAGCCTTCCGCCGCCCTGCTCCTCACCCTTCCGCCGCCCTGCCCCTCAGCCTTCCGCCGCTCTGCTCCTCAGCCTTCCGTCTCTCTCAGCGTCCGCCTGCCGTCTCTCTCAGCGTCCGCCTGCCTCTCTCTCAACGTCTCTCTCAGAGTCCGCCTGTCGTCTCTCTCAGCGTCTCTCTCATCGTCCGCCTGCCGTCTCTCTCAGTGTCCACCTGCCGTCTCTCTCAGCGTCTCTCTCAGAGCGTCCGCCTGCCGTCTCTCTCGGCGTCCACCTGCCGTCTCTCTCATCGTCTCTCTCAGAGCGTCCGCCTGCCGTCTCTCTCAGCGTCCGCCTGCCGTCTCTCTCAGCGTCTCTCTCAGAGCGTCCGCCTGCCGTCTCTCTCGGCGTCCGCCTGCCGTCTCTCTCAGCGTCTCTCTCAGAGCGTCCGCCTGCCGTCTCTCTCAGAGCGTCCGCCTGCCGTCTCTCTCGGCGTCCGCCTGCCGTCTCTCTCAGCGTCTCTCTCAGAGCGTCCGTCTGCCGTCTCTCTCAGCGTCTCTCTCAGAGCGTCCGCCTGCCGTCTCTCTCGGCGTCCGTCTGCCGTCTCTCTCTCAGCGTCCGCCTGCCGTCTCTCTCAGCGTCTCTCTCAGAACGTCCACCTGCCGTCTCTCTCGGCGTCCGCCTGCCGTCTCTCTCAGCGTCCGCCTGCCGTCTCTCTCAGCGTCTCGCTCAGCGTCCGCCTGCCGTCTCTCTCAGCGCCCGCCTGCCGTCTCTCTCAGCGTCTCTCTCAGCATCCACCTGTCGTCTCTCTCAGCGTCCGCCTGCCGTCTCTCTCAGCGTCCGCCTGCCGTCTCTCTCAGCGTCTCTCTCAGCGTCCGCCTGCCGTCTCTCTCAGCGTCCGCCTGCCGTCTCTCTCAGCGTCCGCCTGCCGTCTCTCTCAGCGTCTCTCTCAGCGTCCGCCTGCCGTCTCTCTCAGCGTCTCTCTCAGCATCCGCCTGCCGTCTCTCTCTCAGCGTCTCTCTCAGCGTCCGCCTGCCGTCTCTCTCAGCGTCTCTCTCAGCGTCCACCTGTCGTCTCTCTCAGCGTCCGCCTGCCGTCTCTCTCAGCGTCCGCCTGCCGTCTCTCTAAGCGTCTCTCTCAGCGTCCGCCTGCCGTCTCTATCAGCGTCTCTCTCGGCGTCCGCCTGCCGTCTCTCTCAGCGTCTGCCGTCTCTCTCAGCGTCTCTCCCAGCGTCTCTCTCAGCGTCCTCCTGCCGTATCTCTCAGCGTCTCTCTCAGCGTCCGCCTGCCGTCTCTTATCGTCCGCCTGCCGTCTCTCTCAGCGTGCGGCTGCCGTCTCTTTCAGTGTCCGCCTGCCGTCTCTCTCAGCGTCTCTCTCAGCGTCCGCCTGCCGTCTCTCTCAGCGTCTCTCTCAGCGTCCGCCTGCCGTCTCTCTCAGCGTCCACCTGCCGTCTCTCTCAGTGTCTCTCTCAGAGCGTCCGCCTGCCGTCTCTCTCAGCGTCCGCCTGCCGTCTCTCTCAGCGTCTCTCTCAGCATCTGCCTGCCGTCTCTCTCAGCGTCTATCTCAGCGTCCGCCTGTCGTCTCTCTCAGCGTCCACCTGCCGTCTCTCTCAGCGTCTCTCTCAGAGCGTCCGCCTGCCGTCTCTCTCAGCGTCCGCCTGCCGTCTCTCTCAGCGTCCACCTGCCGTCTCTCTCAGCGTCTCTCTCAGAGCGTCCGCCTGCCGTCTCTCTCAGCGTCCTCCTGCCGTCTCTCTCAGCGTCCACCTGCCGTCTCTCTCTCTCTCAGCGTCTCTCTCAGCGTCCGCCTGCCGTCTCTCGGTTCATTGACCCACTCTTAACCAGCGCGCCGCCGCCGCCGCCGCCGCCGCCACCGCCGCCGCCGCCGCCAGCCGGCCCGTGACAGTCCGGTGAAAGTCAGCTGGGAGCATCTCTCAGAGAACAGTGATAGCGTCGGCCGGCACCGACCACTGCCACGGCTACAACTCGGCCACTGGGAGGCCAGGGGCTCACCCAGGCGACTGATGTGGACCAGGGGTCCAGATCGATCCCGACCTCATTGGGTTTTGGATTTGATTAATTTGGAAGATACGCCAAGATGGAGTTCGATAAATGTGACTACTTTTGCATAGCTTAACGGTTTGTAATGCCTTCTTTCTGATCCAATACCGTTGTGTTTCACCGTTGTTTATGGATTGAAGAGAGACAAAATAAACACCCTAAATATAATATCGAAGCATTTATTTCCATTTTCCAGTTGACACAGCATTCGACTTCGCTATCAGTTCCATCAGTATCGCATGCGTATTGCTCGTAGTCTGCATTCTCTCCCTGTGGGAGGTACGCGTGTGTATCTGGCACGTGCGACTCCAGAAATACCTGGCAGCCGCTGTTCAGCCTGTGAAAGGGAAACTCGACGTTTGTGTCGCCCACGGTGTCATTGTGCTCCTGGTAAAAGCCGGTCTGCTAATTCGTCACACTCCGGTCACATATATCCTCGGTATCACAGATATCCTCGGTATTGGTAGCCTTAGAGGACAGAAAGCAGGTATTACTGAAATTGGCTCAGAATCAGGACATGTGGTGAAAACATTCGACATGGGAATTAGGAACTGATAATTAATGTGATATGGAAAGAGTAGACGTAGAATTTCTTGACATTCCTTATATTTTCAGAAAATGACATCAGCAAAATGTTACTGGGAATATCGATAATATAAAGGGCATGTGGGAACAGTGCATTGAATTAGTTGAATTGTTCTTCAGTCATTTGTGTGTCATTACTGATAAGTAGGACTACCTATAGAATTAGCCATACAGCCTAAACGATTGGCCTGTATGATATATGATACCTATATGATTACCTACCTACTGATATGATTGGCCATATATGATTGCCGATTGGCCAATTCCTACTTCCACATGATTAATGATTGGAGACCTGAATGGAAATAAATGATGGAATATCTTCTTTTGTCCCAATGTTTTAATTGGATGGATTTCCTAGATCCAGACCAACATTCAGTAAGGCTTGTTGCCTTTTCCCGGACCCAATCATACGATCGAGCAAATCCAGGTCAGCAGCGAAATTTAGTGGCCAAAGTCTGACGTCACGTAACGACTGAGGATGGCCCGCCCGGCCCGCTGGCTTCATCTGACCTTGAACGTGACCGCTGCCACCGGTCGCAGGTCATTCACACCACACAGCGGCGGCGCCACCGTGGGGGGGGGGGGGCAGGAGGGGCAGTCGCCCCCCCCCCCCCTTATGTTGTCGGGCAGGAGAGGGGGGGGGGAACATATATATTTGCCCCTCCTGTCATTTAACACTCATTTAACCCCCGCTTTTTTCACCTTCGCCCTACGGGGGGGGGGCCTGACAGCCCCCCCCCCTGTTAAATTCCAAACCAAGCACCTTGGAGCAATGCGGTAAGAACCAGCATGTTGCCTGTCTTGAGAGGAATCTAACAGTATGCGATTTTTAGGTTTCAGGTCAACAGGTAACCTTCCAGGTCAAGTGAATGGCCTCGGATTTACCAGGTCCAGAACAGCGATTTTGTTCTTCAGAAAACCTCAAAATGATAAATTGATAAATGTGAATAAAAAGGCATCTTCCTAGACCACTTTTGGCTCAGAAATACAGAAAGGGTAATTACTTGTTCGTATCTTGTCAAAAAAAGTCAAAAAAAGTGACGCCATTACGCCGAATTACGTTTACGTTATTACGTTTACGCCATTGGCTGGGTTGGCGTTTTTCGGCCCCCTGGTTATCTTCCGAACCAATAACTTCGGCGTCGACCTGCAGAGGTGGCCAAAGATCTCATCTGGACACGCGTCCGGACAAACACGTTGGTCCGTTCTTTCCTGAGCGACCCCCAGTGGAAATATTGATTCTTCTACGATTTTGAATTATAAGCGCCTTGACGAGACAAACACGATTGCGTTAAAAAACTAGTGCCTTATCTTCATTAAGTAAAAAGTTATTTGCGTAAAACTGTTTGACAAAAAAAGTTGTTTATATTTGATGACCTCTGGAGCCTAAAATATTGACTTGAGCTCAAATTTGAGGACAGTGATGGCGATTGAATATTTCCAGCGCTTTTAAGCGCCTTTTAAGCGCCTTTCCAGCGCCTTTTCCTGTCTCTTCATAGCTATCATAGTTCCCGATGTATTTGGGGGTTTCTGGAGCGAAGTCCTAAAACTGGAAAATCTGACCTGTGATGACCTCTGGTGATCTCAATATTGACCTGACCTAAAAAAAAAACGACAGATATACCTTCCATAGAGCTTGTCTCGAGTTATCTAACGCCGTTTCCCGCTTGCCGCTACGTTGCGTGGTTTTCGAGATCTTAGGGGGGGCGGATTTCGCCCCCCCCCACCAGGGCGTGCAATTATCAGAGGCTTTCCAGGGCGCGTGCGCGTGTATATGACTCTATCGTGTTGTAGAATCCTCTCGTATCACAATGTGGTGTATTTTTTCAAGAAAATTTATAAGCAAACGGTATCCAAAGCGTTCTGTAAATCAAGATATAAGGAGCATGTTATTTCGTTATTTGGTAGAGATTTTGTAACTTCATCGTACATGTGCACAATCGGCATGTACGTTCTGTGTTGTTTCCTTAATACGAATTGAAGAAGATTCAGGATATTCTTTTGATTAACCCGCACCCCGCGTGAGATGGCAGAATCTGCCCCCCCCCCTCCCTGATGTTATCAATAACTTGAAAACAATGTTAGATATCGACGTCAACCTTTTAGTACCTTATGCTGCATCCATGCTGCGTCTTATCACAACATTTTAATAAAATGGTGGAGTACTTTGGGAGATAATGACGTTTTAATCACGTCATGTCATGCCATTGTCGGTGAGAAGAAAAAAAACAATAAATGTTTGAAAAATCGTGGACAATCGAGTTTTGAAACAAATTGCAAATAAAAACGCCGAAAGAAAGCAAATAACATTATATTGAAAATGGCTATCGTGGTTTTCGAGATTTTGAGTTTTTGACTCCCAAAAATAAAATAACAATATATATTTGTTCGTTGTCGAAAGTTATTTGTTACAACATACAACATACTGTACTAGTTTATTTATGTGGACCCCTTTGCTACAAGGGCCCCTCTGATCCCATTGCCTCCCCCTCCCCCTGGGAGAAATCTTGCCTACGCCCCTGGTCCCCTGTAGGCCAGAGGAGGTCCTATGGAGGTCAGAAGTGCCCCTGAAGTCCAGAAACGGCCCTCTGGAAGCCAGAGGGCCGCTTCTGGACTTCTCAAATGGAGGCCCTCTCTCAAAAGGATGCTCCCTAAATTTCGACTCCCCCATGACAACAAAAAAAACGTGACGCCGCCCCTGACACCAGGTACAGACAGCGAGCGCCGAAGCGGCTCGAACCCTCCTTGCCAGGGTTGGTCAGATCGTAAGCCCAGGATTGGTCAGATCGTAAGCCCAGGGTTGGTCAGATCGTAAGCCATGCGCTCTATCGACTGAGCTACACCGACATAAATTATTGAAGAGCTCGCCCACTGAAAAAGCCAATTGGCAAGGCTACTAATAATCAAAACCCAATGTCACAATATAACCTCAACCTCCGCTATACCCCTTGATGCACTGCAAATGGCGTCTACAATAACAAACACATGATATCTCTGCTCTGTGCTGGAGTCCCAACATCCACTCATACTCATATTCTGAAATGTTTGACCTAATTGATGTGTGTAATGCTGCAGCCAGCCACAAACAACCATCAACCAACCAACCAAACAGCCACAAACAACCATCAAACAACCAACCAAACAGCCACAAACAACCATCAACCAACCAACCAAACAGCCACAAACAACCATCAAACAACCAACCGAACAGCCACAAACAACCATCAAACAACCAACCAAACAGCCACAAACAACCATCAACCAACCAACCAAACAGCCACAAACAACCATCAAACAACCAACCAAACAGCCACAAACAACCATCAAACAACCAACCAAACAGCCACAAACAACCATCAACCAACCAACCAAACAGCCACAAACAACCATCAAACAACCAACCAAACAGCCACAAACAACCATCAACCAACCAACCAAACAGCCACAAACAACCATCAAACAACCAACCAAACAGCCACAAACAACCATCAACCAACCAACCAAACAGCCACAAACAACCATCAAACAACCAACCAAACAGCCACAAACAACCATCAAACAACCAACCAAACAGCCACAAACAACCATCAACCAACCAACCAAACAGCCACAAACAAACATCAAACAACCAACCAAACAGCCACAAACAACCATCAAACAACCAACCAAACAGCCACAAACAACCATCAAACAACCAACCAAACAGCCACAAACAACCATCTCACGGCAGGTAATGCCGGTCGCAACCTCGCGTGACCTCGCGTGACATCGCGTGACATCGCGTAACCTCGCGTGACCTCGCGTAACCTCGCGTGACCTCAGCAACAGCTGTGGACTGCTTCTGTGAAGCCAGTGAACCGTTTCTGTTATGTCGGTGGGCCGTTCCCGTGACGTCAGTGGACAGTTTCCGTGACGTCAGTGGGCACATCTGCCACTCCAGATGGTCAGTCGTGAACCGGTCCAGCGAGGTAAAGCGCAGAAGGCGATCGGTTGGACATTTCGTGCCCCGGCGGCGGCGATCTAAGGCAAACCACAGCCGTACCCTGGCGCACGTACTACGCACGTACGGCGCACGTACGGCGCACGTACGGCGCACGTACTACGCGCGTGTGCTTCTCTGCTGGTCTCTGTTGGTAGAATGATTTGCGCGCACAGCACTGGCGGCGATAGGAGTTAGGTTTGTGTGTGGGAGTGTGGGAGGTACCGAGCTTGCGAGTTGTATTACTTTTATTTTACTGCCGGGGTTGTCTCGTTTATGGATCTTATATCTTATTTTACAAGCGTTGTCTTATGTCTTCGTAGCCTCATAACATGCCTGTGGACAATTGTTCACCTATATTTATTTGTACCGTATTTATCTGTACTGTTTCATGAACATTTGTTATATCTTAGTATCATATTTTAATTAGCACATTTTCCTCGTCTTATCAACTGCTACTGCTACTGCTACTGCTACTGCTACTGCTACTGCTACTGCTACTGCTACTGCTACTGCTACTGCTACTGCTACTGCTACTGCTACTGCTACTGCTACTGCTACTGCTACTGCTACTGCTACTGCTACTGCTACTGCTACTGCTACTGCTACTGCTACTGCTACTGCTACTGCTACTGCTACTGCTACTGCTACTGCTACTGCTACTGCTACTGCTACTGCTGCTGCTGCTGCTGCTGCTGCTGCTGCTGCTGCTGCTGCTGCTGCTGCTGCTGCTGCTGCTGCTGCTGCTGCTGCTGCTGCTGCTGCTGCTGCTGCTGCTGCTGCTGCTGCTGCTGCTGCTGCTGCTGCTGCTGCTGCTGCTGCTGCTGCTGCTGCTGCTGCTGCTGCTGCTGCTGCTGCTGCTGCTGCTGCTGCTGCTGCTGCTGCTGCTGCTGCTGCTGCTGCTGCTGCTGCTGCTGCTGCTGCTGCTGCTGCTGCTGCTGCTGCTGCTGCTGCTGCTGCTGCTGCTGCTGCTGCTGCTGCTGCTGCTGCTGCTGCTGCTGCTGCTGCTGCTGCTGCTGCTGCTGCTGCTGCTGCTGCTGCTGCTGCTGCTGCTGCTGCTGCTGCTGCTGCTGCTGCTGCTGCTGCTGCTGCTGCTGCTGCTGCTGCTGCTGCTGCTGCTGCTGCTGCTGCTGCTGCTGCTGCTGCTGCTGCTGCTGCTGCTGCTGCTGCTGCTGCTGCTGCTGCTGCTGCTGCTGCTGCTGCTGCTGCTGCTGCTGCTGCTGCTGCTGCTGCTGCTGCTGCTGCTGCTGCTGCTGCTGCTGCTGCTGCTGCTGCTGCTGCTGCTGCTGCTGCTGCTGCTGCTGCTGCTGCTGCTGCTGCTTCTGCTGCTGCTGCTGCTGCCGCTGCCGCTGCCGCTGCTGCTGCTGCTGCTGCTGCTGCTGCTGCTGCTGCTGCTGCTGCTGCTGCTGCTGCTGCTGCTGATGATGATGATGATGATGATGATGATGATGATGATGATGATGATGATGATGATGATGATGATTATGATGTTGCTGCTGCTGCTGCTGCTGCTGCTCCTGCTGCTGCTGCTGCTGCTGCTTCTGCTGCTGCTGCTGCTGCTGCTGCTGCTGCTGCTGCTGTCGGTGTCGTCAGTCCAGACTGGTTATTGATTCGACTTTTTCGGAACGATTAAATTTTGATTCATTTTGGAATCTGAATTATTAAATCACCGTTTGATTCACAGATATAATATTGAGAATTGATTCTTTCTGATTAAAAAATCCAAACAAATATTTTAATCGATTCACGTTTGATTTAATATCTAAATATATGAGGTGAATTTATGTCAAATCAATAAAAATGGAAGCATGCATATATATATATGATCATTCAAACATTGTTTAAAAGGCAATCGTATTTCAGCATAAATGAATGTAGCCACTGGGACTGCATGGTTTTGCACAGTTTACCAGTGAGCTTGAATCGTTAAATCTCGTGATTCAATCAGCCTTGATTTGATGCGGGTTTTGATTCAATCACGATTCATGAATCAAAAGACCTGGTGGTGAATCAATTATGTTTTGATTCAATGAATTTTGATTGAACGATTCGAATCGATTCAATCAGTGTCGAATCAATAACCAGTCGTGTCGTCACGCGTAGTAATTACTCGACTTGAGCTGTGATTGGGGGAATGCCTGTTGCTCATTGTCAAGAAATACACAAATGAACAAATACACAGGTAATGGGGATGCCGCCGTCCAGATCGGCGGGATTATTAAATAAACTAGCAAACATGGTAAACCGCGCACTGCACTGCATCTGAGGCAGAGCTGGGTGCAGTCAAACACGGTAGATGCAAGGTATTGATAACCGCGTACTGCACTGCTTCTGAGGCAGAGCTGGGTGCAGTCAAATACGTCAGATGCTCCACATTGTGTGTAACGAGTCGGCATGGCTTTGTCATAATCTGGCAAAGCATGTGAGGCCCAAATTAGCGGTCTGGATGAGGCTGTTGGGTCCGTTGACCCGGAATCTCAGGCCAAGCAGTATATAGTCGCATCGCATGATTATATAGTCGCATCGCATGATTATATAGTCGTATTAAATAGTCAAAACACTCACTTATATAGTCGTATTAACACTTATATAGTCGTATTAACCCTCGCCACAGGCCCCCCCCCCCCCCCCCACCTGAGGTTTTTCTTGAATAGCTTTGTACACGTGCGGCGCATCTTGCTGTAATTTTTGGTAGCTGAGTTTACAACAATTATACTTATGCTGCGAAATATAATTGAAATTGGTTAAGCTGTTTGGGAGATAATCATGTTTTGATGACGTCATGTTGGTGGAAAAAAAGATAATTATTTGAAAAATGGTAGAAAGCAGAGTTTTGAAGGAAATTGTCAACGCAATTCACCAAAGATACAAAATGGCATTGTTTTTCAAATGGCAATCTCGAATTTTAAAAATTTTGGGTTTTGGACCGGTTTTTTTTTAAATCCCCACAAAATCAAAATTTTCAAAGATGTTAAAAAACTTAACTTTTTTTTGAAAAGATACGAACAAATAATTACCCTTTTTGTATTTCGGAGCCAACACTGGTTTAGGAACATGCCTTTTTACACTTATCAATTTCTAATTTTTAGGTTTTCTGAAGAGCAAAATCGCTGTTCTGGACGTGGTAAATCCGAGGTCATTCACTTGACCTGGAAGACCCACCGTTGACCTGAAACCTAAAATTCGCATACTGTTAGATTCCTCTCATGACAGACAACATGCTGGTTCTTACTGCATTGCTTTAAGTAGCTTGGTTTAGAAGTTAACAGGGAGCCCCTCCCCCGTAGGGCGAAGGTGAAAAAAGCTCCCGTAGGGCGAGGGTTAAATAGTATAAACACTCCCATACACATACCTCATCCCCCAGCCATACCCATTCCCCCAACACAACTTGGCATACCCATTATACCAGCACACCAGCAGTGCAGCAACTCCCTGGGCATCTGCCGATATCAGCCGACCCTCTGCACGTCTGTACCACCGCGGCCACCGCCAGTGTTGACTCCGACCTACACAACCACAGCGGCGGCGGCGGTCTGGCTGGTGAAACGAACCGCCGCCGCCGCCGCCGCCGCCGCCGCCCTAGATCTAAGCTCGGAGCGAGCTCGGTCGTCCATCGCCCGAGGGCACGCCCCGGGCAGTAGAGGCATACGAGCGTGACACTTTGGCTGGAGCTGCAGCGGCGGCGGCGGCGGGCTGGCTGAGGATTCAGCGGCAGTGAAGCGGGCCTCGCTCCAGCTGGATGGGCTGAGTGGACGAGGTGGAGGGAGGGAGGGAGGGGCTGAGTGGACGGGGTGGGCTGAGTTGACGGGGGTGGGCTGAGTGGACGGGGTGGAGGGAGGGAGGGGGCAGGGAGGTTCAGATGGGCCCTGGCTAGACAGGTGGCAATGAACCCGGCGGAGCGGTGAAGGGGGAGGGAGGGAGGGATGGATGGAGGGAGGAGAGGAGAGGAGAGGAGAGGAGAGGAGAGGAGAGGAGAGGAGAGGAGAGGAGAGGAGAGGAGAGGAGAGGAGAGGAGAGGAGAGGAGAGGAGAGGAGAAGAGAGGAGAGGAGAGGAGAGTAATAGGTGAGAAGAGAGGGGAGAGACGGATGTACTGGAGAAGGAAGTTACCCCGCCATTGACTGGGGGGGGGGGCGTTTAGCGCCCCCCCCCCCCCCCACCCTGATTAATTTGTGTAATAGCTCGTACACCAATAGTGCTAGCAGCGTGAAACTTCGGGTACCTTCTTCGAAATCACGTTTACGTCTTCTGTGAAAACATAAATCAATTTCGTTGAATAAATGTTGAGTTATACCGAATTTAGTGACGTCACTACACACGAGTTTTACACCAAAATCAGTTCAAATGTAACAGACTGTGCAAATGCCATATTTTTAGCGAAATGCAATCCAAAAACTTCAGAAGACTTAAAATGTCTAGGACATACATAGCTATCTCGGATTTTGTTTAGTCTTTGTTTTTGACCCACATTTTAAAAAAAAACACACATTTTGGGGGGAAAATTATCACAAAATCACATTTTTCAAAGATATCCAAAAAGCCGGAATATATGTCAGAAAACCACATATGGGAAACTACCATACCAAATTTCAGAATGATATCACCATTTTTGACTGACTTATGGCATCTAAAGTAGGGTAACTCACGACGTCATATTTAGAAATTGCGTTTTTTTACCAGATACAGACAAATGAATGGCATCACTGTATTTCTGAGATAAAACTGGTCCAGAAACATGCCTTTTGCATTTAGATTTATCAATTAAAATTGTGTCCTTTATTCACCTGAACTTTTTTGTATAAATTTAGTCCGAATGTTTTGTATGGATGGATTTCCGAGGTCAGGATCCACGCTAAGCTGAGCTTGTTGTGCAGGTCCTGACCTCACCACCCGATCGCGCAATTCCTGTTGGCCGGCAGAATTTAGAGACGAAAGTTTTACGTGCCCGACATACCTGGACACGGTCCGCCCCACCCGGACTCGAACCCGGGTTGCCACTACAGGGAGAGGTCAGAAGTCCAGGGCTCTCCCGACTGAGCTACAGGGGCGGACATGAACTTGACATGAACTTGACATTAACTTCACGTAAATGAAGTCAGGTGGTAAAATGACTATCACTATCGAATTACACGTGGACAATACTCATAACACATGATGCATGGATGTATTGCATGGCTTTCGTAGATATTTTTAGCATAGTAACCTTTTATGACCTGACCTTGACCTTGATCTTGGCCAACAATCTCACCTTAGCTCATGCGAGATGTGTGTCATACCATTGGCAGCACTTTGGGTGATCATGGTCGTAATCAAAGGCTTTGGATGGAAAGTATGGCCCTTAAACTCAAATACGTCGATTTTGACCTTTGACCTTACCGTGACCTGACATTTGACCTCACTTTAACATTTTGAGTATGCTGTAGATTCGTATCATTAAGAGCTTGCAATTGCCGCCTTGCGCGTCTCGCTGCAATAATTGGTTCGGAAGATAACCAGGGGGCGTTTAACTCCCCCCTCCCAGTGTTCTGCTGAGACCACAGTCAATGCCGGGTTAAGTTGAGAAATAGCAAAAGAAATAATACGAATAATGCTGATGAAAACAATGAATGCTTGAGTTGCTTTCCTCTTTGTACGATTTTTAACTTCATTGGTTCGCGCAAAAATGAGCGTTGGTTGCCAATATAGAGCCAACTTAACCCGGCATTGACTGGGGTATCAGCAGACTGGGGTATCAGCAGCAGCATTGACTGGGGTATCAGCAGAACGCCATTGACGGGGGGGGGGCGTTAACCCGGCATTGACTGGGGTATCAGCAGAACGCCATTGACGGGGGGGGGGGCGTTAACCCGGCATTGACTGGGGTATCAGCAGAACGCCATTGACTGAGGGGTGGGGATGATCGCAGCGAAACGCGCAAAACGGCAATCGAAAGCTTTAAATGAGACAAATCTAAAGCAAACTAAAACATGTCAAAGTGAGGTCAAATGTCAAGTCACGGTCAGGTCAAAGGTCAAAGTCGCCGTATTTCAGCTTATGGGCCATACTTTCCATCCAAAGCCTTTAACTGCGACCAGTTTCACTCAAAGTGCTGCCAAAGGTATGATACATATACCGCATGAGCTAAAGTGAGATTGTGTGCCATGGTCAAGGTCAGGTCACAAAAGGTCACTATGCTCAAAATATCTACGAAAGTCATGCTACACATGTTTTATGAGTCATTTGCCACGTATAATTCGATAGTGATAGTCATTGTAACACCTGACTTCATTTACGTGAAGTAAATGTTAATTTTAGGTCAAGTTCAGGTCACCGAGGGTTAACATTTTTAATTGTTAAATCTAAACAAAAAAGGCATGTTGCTAAACCAATTCTGTCTCAGAAATACAGTAGCGCCAATTATTTGTCAGTATCTAGTCAATAAAAGCAAACAAAAATGAAATTGCAAAATATGACGTCATGAGTTACCCATACTTTAGATGCATAAGTCAGTCAAAAATAAATATATCAGTTTGAAATTCGGTATGGTAGTTGCCTAGATAGGATTATGTGACATATCTTCCAGTTTTGTGAATATTTTAGCAAGTTTTGATTTTGTTATAATTTTCCAAAAACAAAACGTTTTTGAGTTTTTTTGGGTCAAAAACTATAATTTTCAAAACTCCAAGATAGCAGTTTGTAGCCGTTGCAAGTTGCTATCTTTTGTCGTTTTTCGATTGCATTTTTCTTCAAATGTAGCATTTGTACGGCCTGGCAAAGTTTAGCTGATTTTGGTGTAAAACTCGTGTGTAGTGACGTCACTAAATTCGCTCTAACTCGATACAAAAATGATGATTTTTTTTCATTTTTGCACACAAGACGTAAAAATGATGGATGAGAAGGTACCCGAAGTTTCAGGCTGATAGCGCTATTAATTTGTCAGCTATTGCGGAAATTCATCGGGGGGGGGGGGGGGCGTTAAACGCCCCCCTCCCTCAGTCAATGGCGGGTTAAAATTAGTACAGTATATTTGGCGAATTATTAGCAAACGACGGAGCCAAGTAATCTACATTCACAACAAAACCTCATTTTTAACTTGGACTAAGTCGTAGCTCGTTGACCACCCATATCATGTATATCATATATGTATCCCATATCACCCATATATATATATCCCATATCACCCATATCATGTATATCCTATCAGAGTATACCGCGTGCCGTGTGTCACACTCGAAATGGTCAACAACAACGTCTAAATCCTGCTTGGCATCGATTCGTTCATATTAACCTGACCAATACCTCCAGCTGAGCGATGTGATGTCTTTTTAATCCTCCTTCCATCAGGATGATATTGTATCACAACTCAGAGGTTATTGCTCTGACCGTGACCGCCGTCAGCTGCCGTGTGGCGCAATGCAAGTCTATCTCCGGACGATGGTGGCGAAAGTCGGCCTCGGCTGAACGGTCAGACACCGTCCACCGGATCCAGTGGCGTCATCTGACCTAATCCCGCTGCCACCGCCCGATGCCTGTACTATGAACGGTCAGACGCCGTCCACCGGATCCAGTGACGTCATCTGACCTAATCCCGCTGCCACCGCCCACTGCCGGTACTATGAACGGTCAGACGCCGTCCACCGGATCCAGTGACGTCATCTGACCTGATCCCGCCGCCACCGCCCGTTGCCTGTACTATGAACGGTCAGACGCCGTCCACCGGATCCAGTGACGTCATCTGACCTGATCCCGCCGCCACCGCCCGCTGCCTGTACTATGAATGGTCAGACGCCGTCCACCGAATCCAGTGACGTCATCTGACCTAGCCCGCCGCCACCGCCCGATGCCTGTACTATGAACGGTCAGACGCCGTCCACCGGATCCAGTGACGTCATCTGACCTAGCCCGCCGCCACCGCCCGCTGCCTGTACTATGAATGGTCAGACGCCGTCCACCGGATCCAGTGACGTCATCTGACCTAGCCCGTCGCCACCGCCCGCTGCCTGTACTATGAACGGTCAGACGCCGTCAACCGGATCCAGTGACGTCATCTGACCTGTTCCCGCCGCCGCCACTCGCTTGCTATCCTCTGAACAGCGAGGAGGCGATCAATGGCTCGCACTTATTTACTGAGATCTTCCTTTGCTTCCTTTCCCTTATAGTTCCATCTTTGGGAACTGATAGTCATTTATACAATAGTGTTCAGCATGCATCCTTGGAAGATATGTTGACAAATAGGTAATTTACGGATAGGTGTAGGAAGGGAATGTCCGGGGTATGAATCCTGCTGTTTTTTTTTTAATCAGAATATTGCTAAAATATTTTATTTAGCTTATCAAGGAAAATTCAAGCGAGTTAAGTTTGAAATCTACTAAGAAATATTGCACTGAGATTGAATTTCTCTGAAAAGAACCAAAAATGTCACTATCCCACCATTTTTGTATATTATTGTCCTATGTTCCTCCATGGACACTTCCAGAATCCAGTCAAGGGAGGAATGTGGCGAAATCCTCCAGTCCACTGTCCAGGTGTAAAGTTGAAAGTCAACGCAAGGCCATGGATATCAGTAAATTAACTTTCAATTCACCGACAGATTGTGCAGCGGCAGAGCGTGACTAAACACGTGCTCACCATCCAGCATGATCCCCGTCCAGCCAGGCCCAATCCTACCAACTGCCGTGAATGCGCAACTACGGCATGCCGTATTTCCAAGTACGGCATCCCAAGTACGGCATGTCGTAGATGCGTACTTGGGGCGTTTGCCGCCCTCGGTCGACGTGCGTGTGACGTCAGCATCAACTCCATACTCCTTTCCCCTTGCTTGCATTTTGCCCACGTTAAGTGATCTTCAGCTTCATACGCCGCCCATTATGTATACAAGAATGGCAGATTTTACCTGAGCACCAGGTTAATCTAAAAAATAAATATAACATGAAATATTCAGTGTTTCCTATTCTGTGACACAATTAATTGTTGAAATAGGCGCCGCTAGATGGCGTTGTGCAGCCCACTCAAGTGTTGCGCTATGTTTTCGTTAATTCTTCTTTCATCTTAAACTGCATCGTTTGTATCACTCGCTTTGCGAATGAAGCTATAAATAATATGTGATTTCAACCCGTTTCTGGAGTTAATCTGTCAGCAGCCATGTGTGCAGTCGCCTAAACTTTTCTAAAACTCACTACCGTTTTATATTACCCGTGAACAAAACACATTTGTCGCGGATAAGTACGGCATTCCGTACTTGGTCCAATGGACAAATGCCGTACTTGGACCGCCGTACTTGCCCCTTCACGGCATTTGGTAAGACTGGGCTCTTGGTAAGATTGGGTCCAGGAGACTCCAGCCAGCCGGGTGTGAAGCTGTGAACCGTGAACCTGTGAACCGTGAACCTGTGAACCGTGAACCTGTGAACCGTGAAGCTGTGAACCGTTTGTTTTATAAAAGCCGAGTCTGAAGAGGATGGAGAGCGCCTGCCACTCCCAGGCGACGCAGCTGACCGTGGCTGACGGTCACACAGCTGGAACGCGGTGGATGGTGGGGGAGGGGGGGGGGTTGAATGAGGCCGAGAAGCAACCCTGAACAAAACGAGTTGGCTATAGGAAATGGATTTCTATTTTAATATTCAGAGCAGAACCTAAAAAAACGATTGATATAAGCCTCAAATGTCTCATGATAGTTATCGTTAACTTGTATTTTCATTCTAAAATAGCAACTTGTCACTTTCACTTTGATTTTGATCTCTATCAATAACAGCTTGTATAACCGGGCATGGATTGTACCGGACTGCATTGGCCGCGAGAGACACTAATTAATGGATCTGGAGTGAATCCCAAACAGGCGCTCCTATTTCGTCCTTAACTGTGCTGTGCTGTGCTGCTGTGCTGTGCTGTGCTGTGCTGCTGTGCTGTGCTGGAAACACCTGTTATCCCCACTGACCACAACCTGAAAATCAGCTGACTACACCCTGATAATCAGCTGACCACACCCTGAAAATCGGCTGACCGGCGCGGCGCCGCCCCAGCTGACTTCCCATGTCCGCCCCTGCTGTCCTACCGATGTCCGCTCCCGGCCCGCCTGCCTCTGTCCTTCCTCCGTCCTGCCTCCGTCCTGCCTCCGTCCTGCCTCCGTCCTTCCTCCGTCCTGCCTCCGTCCTGCCTCCGTCCTTCCTCCGTCCTTCCTCCGTCCTTCCTCCGTCCTGCCTCCGTCCTTCCTCCGTCCTTCCTCCGTCCTGCCTCCGTCCTGCCTCCGTCCTGCCTCTAGCCTGCATCCGTCCTTCCTCCGTTCTGCCTCCGTCCTGTCTCAGTCCTTCCTCCGTCCTGCCTCTATCCTTCCTCCGTCCTGCCTCCGTCCGGCCCGGAGTCATACCGGCTGACACCGATTTAGAAGTGGTCCAGGACGCGGGGCAGCAGCAGCCTCTCCCGTCGCTGCTGCTGCTGCTGCTGCTGCTGCTGCCGGGAAGAGAAAGTGTCGCCGGCTGTCCTACGGCCACCGCGGACGGCAGACAGGGAGAGAAGAGCTGGGGGTCTGGTAGGGAGGACAGGACCAGCAGAGCTGCTGGCTTGAACACAGCATATGCGACTCGGAAGCTGCTGCTGGCTTGCTCATGCACCCACAGGTCTCCTATGGGTTTCAAAATTAAATATTGCTTTACAAAGTTATAGAAGCAAGTCCTGAGTTAAGGGACCTGCAAGTTACTGAAATCATAAAATTGTGAAACATTTTTTTTTTATAATAAATTTAGTCCGAATGTTTTGTGGATGGATTTCCGAGGTCAGGACCCACGCTAAGCAGAGCTTGTTGCGCAGGTCCTGTCTTCACCACCCGATCGCGCAATTCCTGTTGGCCGGCAGAGTTTAGAGACGAAATACGTCACCTGACCTTGATGCGACCGCTGCCACCGGCCGCAGGCCATCCCAGTCAGGAGCAAACATGAACGATAAGTCGATATAGTCGAACCATAAGTCGAATCTGTTATCATTGGGGTATGATTTTTCCCTCGTCTTCTGAATCTTCTGAATTCCAACTTGTGGTGGAGGTTCCCAACCATTACCAAGGGTTTTATGACATTTTCACAAGCATTTCTTCTCTACATATTTGAACATCTCCGACTTTTTGAAACACTGATGCATGAGCAGTTCTAAGCTTTCAGGCCAAGCTTTGCGTCCTCTGTAAGCATTGTCAGTCCAGAAAGGGCGACTCTATTTGCCCGGCTCTATCTGTGGCAGCTCCACTCCAGCACGGCTGCCGCCGCGGTCACCAGCCGACTGACCGTCTTTTGAAGCAGCGGGGCGAGACGACAGCGGGGCTGGACAGCGTAGCAACGGGGCGGGGAAGCAGCGGGGCGGGGAAGTAGTGGGGCGGGGAAGCAGCGGGACGGGGAAGCAGCGGGACGGGGAAGCAGCGGGACGGGGAAGCAGCGGGACGGGGAAGTAGTGGGGGCGGGGAAGCAGAGGGCGGGGAAGCAGCGGGGCGGGGAAGCAGTGGGCGGGAAGCAGCGGAACGGGGAAGCAGCGGGCGGGGAAGCAGCGGGACGGGGAAGCAGCGAGACGGGGAAGCAGCGGGTCGGGGAAGTAGCTGGACGGGGAAGTAGCGGGGCGGGAAGCAGCGAGACGGGGAAGCAGCGGGGCGGGGAAGTAGTGGGATGGGGAAGCAGCGGGACGGGGAAGTAGTGGGGCGGGGAAGTAGTGGGACGGGGAAGCATCGGGGCGGGAAGCATCGATACGGGGAAGCAACTGGACGGGGAAGCAGCGGGGCGGGGAAGCAGCGGGACGGTGAAGCAGCGGGGCGGGGAAGCAACGGGACGGGGAAGCAGCGGGGCGGGGAAGCAGCGGGGTGGGGAAGCAGCGGGGCGGGAATCAGCGGGACGGGGAAGTAGTGGGGCGGGGAAGCAGCGGGACGGGGAAGCAGCGGGACGGGGAAGCAGCGGGGCGGGAAGCAGCGGGGCAGGGAAGCAGCGGGGTGGGGAAGCAGCGGGGCAGGGAAGCAGCGGGGTGGGACAGGGAAGCGGCTGGAAGCGGCTAGTACCGTGGGAGGACCCTCTGAATGATGAGATCGACAGCAGGTTCAATGACCGCGCTCAGGGAACCGTTTGAGGACACACGCTTATAGTCGGAATCACTGGGATACGGTTGATTGAGCTGACTTAATTGAAAAAAGTCACCGGGACATTAACAGTTCGGAATGTAGCGGAAGGACGGAATGTAGCATATGGTGGTAATTTGAATGAAAGCGTTGAGTAAACGGAAAACGAGTAGCTATAGACTAAAACAAAATGTATACATAGTGAGTGATTGGGAATATATGTATATCTTCCTGCGATAGATGCCTGCGGACTAAGCCATTTGACCAAACATGCCTTATGATAGGGAGCATATGATTATCGAAACGTCGGATACGATTAACATAATGAACCAGATGCGACTTATGAGCAATTAGGAATATTGAGCTGTTGCATACTACCGAATCATTGTTACGAGTAGGGTATGAAATGGAGTGGATTAATCCAATGGAATTGTGATTCAGTCCAATTTAATTGGATTTTGATTGGATTGGATCAGCAATTTTGACTTTGAATGGATTTTGATTGGGCTGGATTCATTCTTATATGTTGAGTGTTTCATTCGATCTAAGAGGCTCACTATAGGCGATTCTTCATGGTAATTGATTATTTTGCGAAGTCCAGTATATAGTCCAGTATATTTCCAACAACAACGTATTCAAACAACTGTTATTTATCTAAATTTAACAACTATCTACAAACCAGAATGGACTGGTCTGGATTGGATCTAGATCATGACTTCATAGATTTGGAGTGGATTGGATCGCAATCACTCAATCCATTTCATACTCTGGTACACGGGTTGTGTTTGTGTCGCATCATACACACTCAGCTGTGTCCCTCCCCCCCCCCCCCCCCACACTCACGTGTTCCTCCCGGTCCCCCAATACCGCCCGACACATCGTCTCAGCCCTAAAACAGCGAGTCTCCACCCCCTCTCCCCATAGTGTAATGAGGAGGATGAGTAATGGGAATAGTGTAATACTGAGGGAATAGTGTAATGGGCGCGCCGCCTTCATGGTCCCTCACCGTATTTTTTTTTTTTTAATTTTATTTTATTTTATTTTATAAATTTAGTCCGAATGTTTTGTATGGATGGATTTCTGAAGTCAGGACCCACGCTAAGCAGAGCTTGTTGCGCAGGTCCTGACCTCACCACCCGATCGCGCAATTCATGTTGGCCGGCAGAATTTAGAGAATGGCAGTCCTCACCGGCAGCTTAACAGAGAGAAAGACCATCAATGTACCGCACCGCACCACCAGGGCCATAGCGGCGCACTGCAGCTAAAGCGGCGCGGCGCACTGTGGCTAAAGCGGCGCGGTGCACTACAGCTAAAGCGGCGCGGCGCACTGTGGCTAAAGCGGCGCGGCGCACTGCAGCTAAAGCGGCGCGGCGCACTGCAGCTAAAGCGGCGCGGCGCACTGCGGCTAAAGCGGTGCAGTGCGGCTAAAACGGCGCGGCGCACTGTGGCTAAAGCGGCGCGGCGCACTGCAGCTAAAGCGGCACGGCGCACTGTGGCTAAAGCGGCGCGGCGCACTGCAGCTAAAGCGGCGCGGCGCACTGCAGCTAAAGCGGCGCGGCGCACTGTGACTAAAGCGGCGCGGCGCACTGCGGCTAAAGCGGTGCACTGCGGCTAAAGCGGTGCACTGCGGCTAAAGCGGCGCACTGTGACTACAGCGGCGCAGCACGGTACGGCGCGGTATGGCGCCTTGTTGGTTTAGCCGAACTCACGAATGGCTGATATTCAATAGTTTGACAGAGGAGAGGTTGGTACAGCAGCGCTGCAGAAAATTGGACGCTCCAAGGAGAAGAGCACCCACATGTCGAGCGTATCGACGAAATGTGATTAGGTGATTAAGGAGATGAGAGATAATTCCAATATAATGAGATCATCAGGAGGGTTGGTATTGCATCGCAGGCCGCCGGCATATTTGTTTTAACACAGTTTTTCCTAGATTGATAAGCGTTGTCAGCTTGTAGTTAAAATGTACCAAGTCCAGTCTCCTGGCCCATTTTCCACTAATTACCGCGCCGAGTGTGGCGATGAATTTCGTCTGGCATTCCTGTGCGTGTTTGTCAGCGCGCGCGAAACTTTCTCCGCGCTCCTGCGGCATACAAATCAGATGGTGTTGACGCAATGGCTGTGCGCACCGGCCGGCTGGGTCGGAGGGGAGGAGGGAAGGGGAGGAGGAGGGGAGGGGAGGGGAAGGGAGAGGGGAGGGTCCGGTGACCGGGGAGACGGAACACGAGAGCTGATGTGGGAACAGAGACTGCAAGAGGAGCGAGGCGTGCATTCTGATCAGGACTGGGATTTATTACCGACGGAAATGGACAGGTCGGATGGCGATGAACGTCATGCTGCATGTAGAAAGTGGCTGTTGAAACGTACTGAAATATTGGTCAGTGTGGACGTCTATAACGTGAAATAATCGAAATGCGTTCCATTTTAGGTAACGTGTTGTAGGAAGGATGTTTCCTTGCTTAATTGTGGGGAAAGTTTACTTGTTGACAAATATTTCAACATTGCAAATATTGCAAATATTGCAAATAAAATATACAACATTGCAGGGTTGTGCTCGATGACGCAATTGACTCAAGTTGTCACCATTTTGTACTTGACCCCTCACAGTTCGGGCAGGGTGCCAGCAGAGTGTCGAGCGCTGTCGGTAGGAGGTGTAGTCTGTAGAAGGATCAATTTATCGTCAAACCTTACCCGTTACTAATCTTGCACCTCTACTGATCCGATCCCGACCCCTGGCATTCCTTCCTTATCAATTGTGAGGGGCTGTCTACAAGACGGGAGTAAGTTGAGTCAATTGCGCAATCGGGCACAACCCTGCAACATTGCAAATATAATACGACACGGTACTCTTTTTCTATACAAATGTTGAATAGCAAAAGATAAAATAATGAATATTCCGTGCTCTTATTTTTCGCTGGCCTTCGGAATCACATTCTCACTCACCGGCAAAGCCGATACAAAACTTATCGGGAGGCTAAAAATCATCTAATGTAGACAAAAAACATAACTTAATAGGATAAATCTGAACGTTTTCAAAATAACTAATCAGCACTGCCTTGTAATCCATATGTAAACTCTCAGGTTCGCCTCGTTTAAAATAAATTAATTGTCGAATATAACCACCATGTTATGGTGCAGTTGGATGACACCAGACAGCACAGGACGGTGCCTCGCATCCCACCACACCACCTCAACTCGCAGGTCAGAACGGTGCCTCGCATCCTACCACACCACCTCAACTCGCAGGTCAGAACGGTGCCTCGCATCCTACCACACCACCTCAACTCGCAGGTCAGGACGGTGCCTCGCATCCTACCACACCACCTCAACTCGCAGGTCAGGACGGTGCCTCGCATCCTACAACACCACCTCAACTCGCAGGTCAGCCGCCGCCGAACTCTGCCCTGATTGTGCCGCGGTGTAGACCCGGTACCGTCACAAGTCGCACCAGGGTCACCGGGGTCACCAGGGTCACCGGGGTCACCAGGGTGGGAGCGCCGCGCCCGCCGGAACTCAGCGACTTCTGATGCCGGCGCTTTGATGTCTCCGGCGCGGCGGCGCTCGGCGCGGTTTAAAGCGAGCTGTGACCGATTTCACGAGGCGTTGACATAGATCAAACCACGCCCAGCCCCGGGGCGGTGACATCACATATTAAGCCACGCCTCCTGGCGGTGACATCACATATTAAGCCACGCCTCCTGTATCGGCAGAGGGATGAATGGTCGATTATGGCTGGATTGGTAATAGTGAACAGACAGCGTTTGTTTTAGGTGGCTGCTAGATCGAACACAGAATAAATGTTTGTTTGCATTGCTTTGTGGTTGCTGTTTCAGTAAAGTTTCACTGACAAATCAATGTCTTTCATTTGATAAAATAATGTACAACTTTTATTTCAAGTTTTTAGTGGATGACCTCAGGAACATTTTCCCACATTTACATTTTCTACCCATAGACATAAATTTAGGTTAATGTCAATGGCTTGAGACTATCTAAGAGTAGAACATTGCTGAAGGAGAGATATTAACCCTATTTGTAACAGGCTCCTGGCTACCCCTATTTGTAACAGGGGGGGGGGGGGCGGATTCCGCCCCCCCCCCGGAGATCTCGAGATCTACCCGTCCGATTTTCAAAAATGAAACGGTGTTTGGTTACCCTCAACACGATCTATATTTATAAATAATACACAAATCTACATTTTGGATAGGGGGGCAACAGGGGGGCAAAAACGACAAATTTTAGTGATATTTTTGATTCAACATAGCTTTCATGTTTATCGACCGATTTTAACACAACTAATAGGAATCGATAGAGATTGAATCGTAAATTGATATATGACAGTGACGTTTGAAAATTCAAAAAACATAGGCGTGTGCAGGTCACTCAATATGGGGGTGAAGTAAATGCGTAATAAAACAATTGTTTGATTTTTTTTTTGATAAATGAAATGGTATGTGATTGAGACATTAGAAAAACAGTTATAAATCATATTTTTTGCCATAGGCGGTACCAGGTTAGTGAAAAGGGGGGTAAAATTGGGAAAAATATTAACCGCAGACAAGTTGCTACCCAGCACTATAAATATGTTACTGATCATAGATAGTTCCTTTTTGCATGTTGTACTTCATCATAGGCGTATCCAGGATCCAAACTAAGGCGGCGCAAGACCTTTTGATAAGTATATTATCCGCTATTATGATACTAACTAGTCAACAGTGACTATTTCACTTACAACTTCAATTAACATTGCTTACCCCCCTTTTTACCCTACCTGGACTCGCCTATTATCCTATAATCGTTCGTAGAGTAGCCTGTGGTGCGTGTTTCATCCGAAAACTGCAGTATGTTATGTCATTGTACGCCCATGCCTCTTAGTTTCCTTGCAATAATATGACCCCCTTTCTTCCATTCCTGAGCGCGCCTCTGCAAAAAATGACTTTATTCCCTTTTCTGGTCTCATATGTGCATATATTATTATAAGCTAAACGTATATTGCGCCGTTATCGCTGACATATCACCATGCCAGTCACCCCCCTTTTCATGTGCCTGAGCACGCCCCTGAAACTCTATATGTAATACATTATGCAAGTAATGGAAGCGGAAGCTATCTTTTACATCTTGATAGCTATAAATGCCCCCTACATTGTTCTATTGGCTTCCCGCCAAGTATTGAATACTTCCTGGAAACCCCCCTTTTTCAAGCCCCTGAAACCGCCTCTGCCATGCAATTTTGTATGATATTTCATTAACATCATCTAATTTGCACTTTTTGCAATCACGGTAAGCCGATGTAACTCCTTCATACTTGATGCAGTTAGGAAGAAACCGTGAAGATCGCATTTCCGTATTTTCGCCAAATGTCGCTTCCGAACCCACCCAAAACTGTGCCCTGGAACCGCCTCTGTTCAAGTTAAGAATTCAAAATTTTGACTCCAAATCCGGAGTTCAATTCGATGGAAAGTACCAAAATTTCATGGGCCTGCTCCCAGCCGTTCTGGAGATATCTGCGAAAAACATGAGGAGGGTGCGGAATCCGCCCCCCCCTGTTACAAATAGGGTTAAGGAGGGTAAAATGTGGCAGGAAAGACAGAGACTGACCGACAGAGACAATATGGCGGACAGAGACGGTTCGGACACAGCCAGGACGCCGGTGGCACCTCACAACAACGGCGACCAGCACCATTGGAAAAGAGACCCATGAGTCAACTGAAATGTTCCTACTACCTCAAGTACATACAGGCTAATATATTCAACTTCTTTAAGAAAACATTAGGAGCTGCAGAACGTCGGTCGCTGAGTCGCTGAGTCGGTGGCACTGGGCGTGGGCACGTAGTAGTTCAACACCAACACTGTGCTGTTTAGCTGGCGAAGTGGGGAACCTCCATCACAGTAGGGCACAAGTGAGCGTTCCTCGCGATTCAAACGTGACTGAAATATAGTTAAATCATCCCTATATTTTGTGAGAGAAGGGAGTATCTACAATAGCCGCGATATCAGCAGCGAATGTGGAGACTGCATTGTCGGAAAGGAAGATATCACCGGCATGCCTGGAGACTACATTGACGAGGGGGACAATAACACCACGCGCTGCCTGGAGACTACATTGACGAGTGGGACAATAACACCACGCGCTGCCTGGAGACTACATTGACGAGTGGGACAATAACACCACGCGCTGCCTGGAGACTACATTGACGAGTGGGACAATAACACCACGCGCTGCCTGGAGACTACATTGACGAGTGGGACAATAACACCACGCGCTGCCTGGAGACTACATTGACGAGGGGGACAATAACACCACGCGCTGCCTGGAGACTACATTGACGAGGGGGACAATAACACCACGCGCTGCCTGGAGACTACATTGCAGATGTATCCAGATGTATCCAGATGTATCCAGATGTATCCAGATGTATCCAGATGTATCCAGATGTATCCAGATGTATCCAGATGTATCCAGATGTATCCAGATGTATCCAGATGTATCCAGATGTATTCATGCAAATGCATCACAAATGCCATTTTGCCCTGGTGATGTTCGAGATCATAGCCGACATGTGCGTTAAGCATACGACACTATACGGCAAAAAAACACAAAAAAACTGTATCTATACGGCAACAACAACATTGCCTACATGACACAAGTTTATCACCGTCACATCGCTCGCACAGTACCTAGAAGATAATACAATGTTAAATAACATAGTATTATCTCCAAATTAAGGTTAGGAGACTTAAATCCATATTCAAGTCCAATAGCAGGATATTTGTTACATGTGGTTCAATATTTTTTTTTTATTCCACTACAGTTTTGGCTTCTATCATATTAGGTGAGAATCTATTCCAACCTCTTATGGTTTTTAGAAAGAAAAAATAATTATGGTACGGAAGGATTCGTGATTAAGTCCACTAAGCTTGCTTTTCGGTGATCATTCCTCCCTACATACCAAGGCTCAATAATGATGTTGCTGATATCCACTTTGGTATCACCATGATACAATTTAAACATTAGACACAATCTGGCTTTTTTTGCGGCGAGTTTCTAAAACTTCCCAGGCAATTGTGGACAGCATGTCATTAACACTACTACCCCTATCACTACCTAAACGATATCCTCACTACGTATGTCAAACAACTGTATCAAAACTATACACAATTGCTTGACACTAATTTGCCACTGATACGACATTTTACTTTCGTCTTGAACATGGTGTGAGGTGTTATAAACGCTTATCAAATTACTATCATAGCGCTTATCAAGGTCTTACCGCAGGTGCTGTATTGTTCATTGTTGTGCAGAACTCCTTACAGAGATACGCATCGCAGCAGCACGGTTACTATTACTATTATTATCATTATAATTATTATGAAATACTCTCACTTTAACAGTATAACAATCAGCGACTGTTGAAAGCAAACCCGCAAACACGCAGAAACACATCAATACCGACTCGATACTGACCGATACCGACTCAATACTGTCCGATACCGGCTCAATACTGTCCGATAATGACTCGATACTGTCGGATACTGACTCGATACTGTCCGATAATGACTTAATACTGTCCGATACTGACTCGATACTGACCGATACTGACTCGATACTGACCGATACCGACTCAATACTGTCCGATACTGACTCGATACTGTCCGATACTGACTCGATACTGTCCGATAATGACTCGATACTGTCCGATACCGACTCGATACTGACCGATACTGACTCGATACTGTCCGATACTGACTCAATACTGTCCGATACTGACTCAATACTGACCGATACTGACTCAATACTGTCCGATACTGACTCAATACTGTCCGATACTGACTCGATACTGTCCGATAATGACTCAATACTGTCCGATACTGACTCGATACTGTCCGATACTGACTCAATACTGCCCGATACTGACTCGATACTGTCCGATACTGACTCAATACTGTCCGATACTGACTCGATACTGTCCGATACTGACTCGATACTGTCCGATACTGACTCAATACTGTCCGATACTGACTCGATACTGTCCGATACTGACTCAATACTGTCCGATACTGACTTAATACCGTCCGATACTGACTCAATACTGTCCGATACTGACTCGATACTATCCGATACTGACTCAATACTGCCCGATACTGACTCGATACTGTCCGCTTTGCGACAGAGTCTGAGACGATCACAGTGAACATTGCTACTGAAATAATAATTAAATCATATATAAGTATTATTGAAACCTTTTTGCTCGCATAGCTCTACCTTATACTACTCATAGCTCTGCCTTATAATACTCATAGCTCTGCCTTATAATACTCATAGCTCTACCTTATACTACTCATAGCTCTGCCTTATAATACTCCTAGCTCTACCTTGGAATACTCATAGCTCTGCCTTATAATACTCATAGCTCTGCCTTATAATACTCATAGCTCTGCCTTGGAATACTCATAGCTCTACCTTATAATACTCCTAGCTCTACCTTGGAATACTCATAGCTCTACCTTATAATACTCCTAGCTCTACCTTGGAATACCCATAGCTCTACCTTGGAATACTCCTAGCTCTACCTTAGACTACTCATAGCTCTGCCTTATAATACTCCTAGCTCTACCTTGGAATACTCCTAGCTCTACCTTAGACTACTCATAGCTCTGCCTTATAATACTCCTAGCTCTACCTTATAATACTCCTAGCTCTACCCTGGAATACTCATAGCTCTGCCTTATAATACTCCTAGCTCTACCTTATAATACTCCTAGCTCTACCCTGGAATACTCTTAGCTCTGCCTTATAATACTCCTAGCTCTACCCTGGAATACTCCTAGCTCTACCCTGGAATACTCCTAGCTCTACCCTGGAATACTCCTAGCTCTACCTTGGAATACTCACAGCTCTACCTTATAATACTCATAGCTCTACCCTGGAAGACTCTTAGCTCTACCTTGGAATACTCCTAGCTCTACCCTGGAATACTCCTAGCTCTACCCTGGAATACTCCTAGCTCTACTCTGGAATACTCCTAGCTCTACCTTGGAATACTCCTAGCTCTACCTTGGAATACTCCTAGCTCTACCCTGGAATACTCCTAGCTCTACCCTGGAATACTCCTAGCTCTACCCTGGAATACTCCTAGCTCTACCTTGGAATACTCCTAGCTCTACCTTGGAATACCCCTAGCTCTACCTTGGAATACTCCTAGCTCTACCTTGGAATACCCCTAGCTCTACCTTGGAATACTCCTAGCTCTACCTTAGACTACTCATAGCTCTGCCTTATAATACTCCTAGCTCTACCTTATAATATTCCTAGCTCTACCCTGGAATACTCATAGCTCTGCCTTATAATACTCCTAGCTCTACCTTATAATACTCCTAGCTCTACCCTGGAATACTCTTAGCTCTGCCTTATAATACTCCTAGCTCTATCCTGGAATACTCCTAGCTCTACCCTGGAATACTCCTAGCTCTACCCTGGAATACTCCTAGCTCTACCTTGGAATACTCACAGCTCTACCTTATAATACTCATAGCTCTACCCTGGAATACTCCTAGCTCTACCTTGGAATACTCCTAGCTCTACCCTGGAATACTCCTAGCTCTACTCTGGAATACTCCTAGCTCTACCTTGGAATACTCCTAGCTCTACCTTGGAATACTCCTAGCTCTACCCTGGAATACTCCTAGCTCTACCCTGGAATACTCCTAGCTCTACCCTGGAATACTCCTAGCTCTACCTTGGAATACCCCTAGCTCTACCTTGGAATACTCCTAGCTCTACCTTGGAATACCCCTAGCTCTACCTTGGAATACTCCCAGCTCTACCTTGGAATACTCACAGCTCTACCTTGGAATACTCCTAGCTCTACCCTGGAATACTCCTAGCTCTACCTTGGAATACTCACAGCTCTACCTTATAATACTCCTAGCTCTACCCTGGAATACTCCTAGCTCTACCTTGGAATACTCATAGCTCTACCTTGGAATACTCCTAGCTCTACCCTGGAATACTCCTAGCTCTACCTTGGAATACCCCTAGCTCTACCTTGGAATACTCCTAGCTCTACCTTGGAATACTCCTAGCTCTACCCTGGAATACTCCTAGCTCTACCTTGGAATACTCCTAGCTCTACCCTGGAATACTCCTAGCTCTACCTTGGAATACTCCTAGCTCTACCCTGGAATACTCCTAGCTCTACCCTGGAATACTCCTAGCTCTACCTTGGAATACTCCTAGCTCTACCTTGGAATACTCATGGGACCACATTGGTAGGGAGATAACGCTGGACGCGGTGCCCTACACCTTGTCTGACGCGGTGCCCTACACCTTGTCTGACGCGGTGCCCTACACCTTGTCTGACGCGGTGCCCTACACCTTGTCTGACGCGGTGCCCTACACCTTGTCTGACGCGGTGCCCTACACCTTGTCTGACGCGGTGCCCTACACCTTGTCTGACGCGGTGCCCTACACCTTGTCTGACGCGGTGCCCTACACCTTGTCTGACGCGGTGCCCTACACCTTGTCTGACGCGGTGCCCTACACCTTGTCTGACGCGGTGCCCTACACCTTGTCTGACGCGGTGCCCTACACCTTGTCTGACGCGGTGCCCTACACCTTGTCTGACGCGGTGCCCTACATCTTGTCTGACGCGGTGCCCTACACCTTGTCTGACGCGGTGCCCTACACCTTGTCTGACGCGGTGCCCTACACCTTGTCTGACGCGGTGCCCTACACCTTGTCTGACGCGGTGCCCTACACCTTGTCTGACGCGGTGCCCTACACCTTGTCTGACGCGGTGCCCTACACCTTGTCTGACGCGGTGCCCTACACCTTGTCTGACGCGGTGCCCTACACCTTGTCTGACGCGGTGCCCTACACCTTGTCTGACGCGGTGCCCTACACCTTGTCTGACGCGGTGCCCTACACCTTGTCTGACGCGGTGCCCTACACCTTGTCTGACGCGGTGCCCTACACCTTGTCTGACGCGGTGCCCTACACCTTGTCTGACGCGGTGCCCTACACCTTGTCTGACGCGGTGCCCTACACCTTGTCTGACGCGGTGCCCTACACCTTGTCTGACGGAGCATAGCATGCCACTCTGATGCCACTCTGATCTTCACAAACATGACCCCACAGGTCGGCAGCCAGGAGCAGTGTTACAGGTCGGCGGGGCGCAGCCAGGAGCTCACTGCATAGCATCGGGTAAATAGGTCAGTATGCGCATGCGCAATGTCCTGACCAGGCGCATCCTGAATAGAGATTGTCACACCCCGGAATTTCCGCGCACATGCGCCTCATTTGGCAATATCTACGGTCAGTTTTGCAATACTAACGAGTTGTCGGCGATAGGAGTTTAATTCATAACATGCAACATCAGGCCACAATATGCCAGTAGCCAGCCTTATTGCAAATTGTGTGCGTATAATTTTTCCGACAATTTTCATCGCACAAAAACGCACCACATATTATTTTTTTCTGGCCGATTTCAATATGCATGAAAGAGTACCAATTTATACACCATGAACACATGCATGATTCCTTGATCAAACGAATATAACTCCATTAAAGGAAACTGTTCACCTAAAAACAAACAAACAAAAAATGTTAAGAAATGATTGAGAGAAGCTAGAAATGAATTATTATGTTACTAGTAAGCCATAAATATGGATTTTGTGGGCATTCCTCCCCCCCCCCCCAAAAAAAAAACATTTTTGGGGGCAAAAACCAAAATTACGAAAATTCCGATATAGCTATATTGTAGCCCTTGCCATTTGCTATCCTTTGACGTTTTTATTGCATTTTGCTTTAAATATGGAATGTTCACGGTCTCTTACATTTTAGCTGATTTTGGTATAAAACTCGCGTGTAGTGACGTTACTTAATTCGATATCACTCGAAATTTGTTCGACGAAATTGCTTTATTTTTTTTTTCACAGAAGACGCAGACGTGATTTATAAGAAGGTATCTGAAATTTCACGTTTATAGCCCTATTGGTGTTTGAGCGATTACGAAAACTAATCAGGGGGCGTTAACCCGCGCGGCGCTGGGGTCTCCATCCGAACGCGCCGCGCTGGGGGGTAAATTTTACCCCCCCCCCTCTTATCTCCCGAACCAATAATCGCCGCGAGACGCGCAAGGCGGCGATCGGAAGCTCTCGATGGGAAGATTCTAAGGAATTCTTAAAATTTTATTTAAAAGGTCACATATCAGGTCAGGGTCAGGTCAAAGGTCAAAACCACCTGTTTTCGGATTATTGGCTGCAGAGACCGGACTATCAACAGCAGCGCGCCGAAACTCTGCCAAAACACTTCTAAATATAAGGAGAGGTTAATTCTTGAGTATGAATATCATACTAAGTACAGGTCAAGGTCAAAGTCAGGTCACAAAAGGTCACAATGTGAAAAAGTAATATGAAACCCATGTGACACATGTCTCATGGGTTATTTCAGACGTAGAATTCAAAAATAATGGTTATTTTGACATTTGACCTCAAGGTCAGGTCAAGATCAGGCAAAAAAGGTCAAATTTTGAAATCCAAAATTTGCAATAACCGACACATTTTTACGGTTTAGTTTTGCCACAGCAATCGAATGGTGCAATTTGTTTTTGTGTAGGATGTCTAAAAATGTCAAAATTTGCGATTTTTTTAAAATGCGTCCATCACATTGAACACTTATTAGTGTAATTTGGGGTCAAAAATATAGATATTTGTTTGAAATTTGGAATAGTCACTCATTAGAGATGGTTATCTGACATATCTTCCGGTTTTTTGAAAATTCTTACAATTTTGGATTTTGTAAACTTTGAAAAAATGAAAACGATTTTTTGAATTTTGGGGATCAGAAAATCAAAATTGTGCAAATCCGAGAAAGCCATCTTATAGAGAATGTCATTTCCTTCCTTCCTTTTCGTGCTTTGTTTGCAATTTGCTTCAATACTCGCTGTTCTATCATCGATCAAAGTTTCGTCCATTTTGGACCGAAAATGGCGTTATATGACGTCACCAAAACGCTATTTTCGCAAAAACTTCTCAACCGATTTTCTCCAAAATTTATCTGAAGACGTCAAATCGATGCCAGATAAGGTACTGAAAGTTTCGCGTCGATATCTAGTGTAGTTTTGAATCTATAGCGAAAACCCGGGAAGGGGGGTAAAATTTACCCCCCCAGCGCCGCGCGGGTTAAACGCTCCCCGTCAATGGTGGGTTAAAAGACATGTTTTAGGAATCGCGATAAACGCAATCACTATCCTATCATATTTACTTGTATACTATAAATGTGAAGCAAGGAACCAACTATGCTAACTAAAAACAAACAAAAAGCCACAGCCATAGCAACAGTGTGTTGCTGTGGAAGTGAACCGCTGGTTGAAATATTGTTTCAACTCTGACCTGAGCTTCAACATTCTCAGCCCAGGCCCGTCCAGAGCCCGATGATTTCCTTAAAGTTGAGGCCCAGCCAAGGCCCAGCACAGGCCCAGCACAGGCCCGGTCCATGGCCCATAGGGCCAGCCCAGCCCGTGACGAACTATGCTATGTGATACGAATCTCAGAGCGGGGTTTGTTTTCTCTGTACCGATACAAATATCAGATCTAGTGTTTCAGCAAGAGCAAACCAGCACCGAAAACAACTTTCCCAACCTGGCTCCTTCCTGTATCGACGTGATCCAACTTAATTAAACACGGACGGGCACAGGACGGAAGCACCTTAGACATTCGTCTCTCGCTCTCGCTCTCGCTCTCGCTCTCGCTCTCGCTCTCGCTCTCGCTCTCGCTCGCTCTCGCTCTCGCTCTCGCTCTCGCTCTCGCTCTCGCTCTCGCTCTCGCTCTCGCTCTCGCTCTCTCGCTCTCGCTCTCGCTCTCGCTCTCGCTCTCGCTCTCGCTCTCGCTCCTCTCGCTCTCGCTCTCGCTCTCGCTCTCGCTCTCAGCTCTCGCTCTCGCTCTCGCTCTCGCTCTCGCTCTCGCTCTCGCTCTCGCTCTCGCTCTCGCTCTCGCTCTCGCTCTCGCTCTCGCTCTCGCTCTCGCTCTCGCTCTCGCTCTCGCTCGCTCTCGCTCTCGCTCTCGCTCTCGCTCTCGCTCTCGCTCTCGCTCGCTCTCGCTCTCGCTCTCGCTCGCTCTCGCTCTCGCTCTCGCTCTCGCTCTCGCTCTCGCTCTCGCTCTCGCTCTCGCTCTCGCTCTCGCTCTCGCTCTCGCTCTCGCTCTCGCTCTCGCTCTCGCTCGCTCTCGCTCTCGCTCTCGCTCGCTCTCGCTCTCGCTCTCGCTCTCGCTCTCGCTCTCGCTCTCGCTCTCGCTCTCGCTCTCGCTCTCGCTCTCGCTCTCGCTCTCGCTCTCGCTCTCGCTCTCGCTCTCGCTCTCGCTCTCGCTCTCGCTCTCGTCTCGCTCTCGCTCTCGCTCTCGCTCTCGCTCTCGCTCTCGCTCTCGCTCTCGCTCTCGCTCTCGCTCTCGCTCTCGCTCTCGCTCTCGCTCTCGCTCTCGCTCTCGCTCTCGCTCTCGCTCTCGCTCTCGCTCTCGCTCTCGCTCTCGCTCTCGCTCTCGCTCTCGCTCTCGCTCTCGCTCTCGCTCTCGCTCTCGCTCTCGCTCTCGCTCTCGCTCTCGCTCTCGCTCTCGCTCTCGCTCTCGCTCTCGCTCTCGCTCTCGCTCTCGCTCTCGCTCTCGCTCTCGCTCTCGCTCTCGCTCTCGCTCTCGCTCTCGCTCTCGCTCTCGCTCTCGCTCTCGCTCTCGCTCTCGCTCTCGCTCTCGCTCTCGCTCTCGCTCTCGCTCTCGCTCTCGCTCTCGCTCTCGCTCTCGCTCTCGCTCTCGCTCTCGCTCTCGCTCTCGCTCTCGCTCTCGCTCTCGCTCTCTCGCTCTCGCTCTCGCTCTCGCTCTCGCTCTCGCTCTCGCTCTCGCTCTCGCTCTCGCTCTCGCTCTCGCTCTCGCTCTCGCTCTCGCTCTCGCTCTCGCTCTCGCTCTCGCTCTCGCTCTCGCTCTCGCTCTCGCTCTCGCTCTCGCTCTCGCTCTCGCTCTCGCTCTCGCTCTCGCTCTCGCTCTCGCTCTCGCTCTCGCTCTCGCTCTCGCTCTCGCTCTCGCTCTCGCTCTCGCTCTCGCTCTCGCTCTCGCTCTCGCTCTCGCTCTCGCTCTCGCTCTCGCTCTCGCTCTCGCTCTCGCTCTCGCTCTCGCTCTCGCTCTCGCTCTCGCTCTCGCTCTCGCTCTCGCTCTCGCTCTCGCTCTCGCTCTCGCTCTCGCTCTCGCTCTCGCTCTCGCTCTCGCTCTCGCTCTCGCTCTCGCTCTCGCTCTCGCTCTCGCTCTCGCTCTCGCTCTCGCTCTCGCTCTCGCTCTCGCTCTCGCTCTCGCTCTCGCTCTCGCTCTCGCTCTCGCTCTCGCTCTCGCTCTCGCTCTCGCTCTCGCTCTCGCTCTCGCT
>JAXIVJ010011631.1:2500-42996 GCA_036785665.1 Chirona hameri | reverse complement strand
TAAATTAAAATAAAATATACTTACCTAGTGATCAATTGAGAAAAATCGAATGATAAATTCCATGATATTCCTAAGTTTTAGTATTTCAGAGACAAAATTAGTATAATCAAATTATTTCCGTAATACCATTAATTTCAATATGAACCCTTTAAACAGTTGCTCATTAACCCGCGACTTACGGGGGGGGGGGGGGCTAATTCCCCCCCCCTCCCGTTATTTTGCGATATCTCTTAAACCTACACCAGTATCGTCCCTAAACATTCCGTACCTTCTCTCACATCAATTCTACAAATGTTGGCCAAAGGACAAACATGAGGTTATGATAGGTAAACCGGGAATGACGTCAGAGTGACGAGTGTTTTGCGTTTTTTGTTGTTGAAAAATAAGGGTTTGCGGAAAACACTGTCAAAAGCACAATTGTTAGGATAAATTCAATTGTTGTATATACAATGACTGATAATAGACTCTGCTATCAAACTGCTTTCTCGGATTTTCGAGTTTTATTAAATTTCGAAATTGAGAAATCCCTGATTTTATGATTTTAACGGTTTTGTTTTACATATTAAAAAAAACAGTTATCCAAAACCCGTAATATATTTGTGGTCGAGACGTGTTGTGTGAATGTGTACCAAATTTGAAGTAGATATCTTCAAAAATGACTGACTTATGACCTTTCAATGACAACAAATGACCACCTCTCACAGCATTACCACGCATAAAAAAACGCATTTCAGTTTTTCCTTTTTACTCTAGAACTATTTCTATGGAACAAACCACGTTCTAAGGTCATTTTTCGCGTTCTAGACGAAAAAGAAACTCATACATGTGTTACAACGCCTAATTATCGTAATCTGCAGTTTGACCTCGTGACCTTGGATGACCTTGACCCGACTCAAGGTCATAAACAGCTTAGAATGGTATTTAGAAGTGTGAGGCACACGAATCATGCCGATTTATCGACTGCTTATGCGTTTAATATCGAAATTTTGCGCGAAAATTCCATCCATAGACCACATGACGCGGTCAAACATCTAGTCTTTGCCGTGACCTGTGACGTCATCGGTGACCGTGAGGTCAACAATATTAGGGTTTCTTCGATAAATTTGCCAGGGCTATCGAATGCCGCTTGATTTTTTTCTTCTCCAGATTGGTCCAGTAGTTCCGGAGATCCGAGGGGGGGGGGGGCAAAAAACAGCACCCCCGTAAGTCGCGTTATGAAAAGTACCCCAGTAACTCGCAGGTTAACGGCAGAGGGTAACCGGACAAAAGTTCGTAAACATAAGGTTCGTAACGAATAAAGTTCGTAAGCAAAGGTTCGTATCGGAAAGGTTCGTATCGGATAAGGTTCGTATCGGATAAGGTTCGTATCGGATAAGGTTCGTATCGGATAAGGTTCGTATCGGATAAGGTTCGTATCGGATAAGGTTCGTATGGGATAAAGTTTGTAACGGCTAAAGTTCGTAACGGCTAAAGTTCGTAATGGAAGGTTCGTATCGGATAAAGTTCGTATTCAAAAAGTTCGTAACTGATAAAGTTCGTAAGCAAAGTATTCTTATGCAAAGGTTCGTATCCGAGATAAGGTTCCGAACCTTTGCTTACGAACTTTTTCCGTTACGAACCTTATGTTTACGAACTTTTGTCCGGTTACCTTTACCCTTCCGAACGGAGAGATGGACACCGTAAAGAGTAACGTGTTGCCTGTCTTAAAAACAATAGGTTCGTATCGGATGAAGTTCGTATTCAAAAAGTCGTTACTGTTTACGGTTTCTCTATCATTTCTCCGTTCGGAAGGGTAACGGTAATCGGACAAAAGTTCGTAAACATAAGGTTCATAACGGAAAAAGTTCGTAATCGAAGGTTCGTAATAGCCTTTCATGGGACACATTTTCAGCCCTCATCCCGTTCCAGCCCATTCAGCCAGACCCAAATCCGTTCCAATCCGAATTCATAATTGATGGGGCTCCCATTCCCACCCATTTCCACCCATTTCAGCATATTTCATTTTTTTGTGGTGCTAAAAAATGATATGGTATGTCCCAAACCCGTTCCAACCAGTTATATTTCCAAAAATGGCCCCATTCCCACCCATTTCTATCTTGTTCCATGGGTTCCATGGTGATTCCCATTCCATGAAGGGCTCTAGTTCGGAACCTTATCCGATACAAACCTTTGCATACGAACCTTTGCTTACGAACTTTTTCCTTTACGAACTTCAGCTTACGAACCTTTTGCATACGAACTTTATCCGATACGAACCTTTTCCATTACGAACTTTAGCCGTTACGAACCTTATCCGATACGAACCTTTGCATACGAACCTTTGCTTACGAACCTTTGCTTACGAACCTTTGCTTACGAACCTTTGCTTACGAACCTTTGCTTACGAACTTTTTCCTTTACGAGCTTTTTCCTTTACGAGCTTTTTCCTTTACGAACTTTTTCCTTTACGAACTTCAGCATACGTACCTTTTGCATACGAACCTTATCCGTTACGAACTTTATCCGATACGAACCTTTTCCATTACGAACTTTAGCCGTTACGAACTTTATCCCATACGAACCTTATCCGATACGAACCTTTGCTTACGAACTTTATTCGTTACGAACCTTATGTTTACGAACTTTTGTCCGGTTACCCTCTGCCGTTAACCTGCGAGTTACTGGGGTACTTTTCATAACGCGACTTTCTGGGTGCTGTTTTTTGCCCCCCCCCCTCGGATCTCCGGAACTACCGGACTGATTTGAACAAATAAAACGGCATTCGATAGCCCTGGCAAATTTATAGAAGAAAACCTAATATTGTTGACCTCGCGGTCACCGATGACGTCACATGTCACGGCAAAGACAAGATGTTTGACCGTGTCATGTGGTTTCGATGGATGGAATTATCGCGCAAAATTGCGATATTAAACTCGTAAGCAGTCGATAAATCGGTATGATTCGTGTGTCTGACACTTCTAAATACCATTCTAAGCTGTTTATGACCTTGAGTCAGGTCAAGGTCATCCGAGGTCACGAGGTCAAACTGCAGATTACGATCATTAGGCGTTGTAACACATGTTTATGGGTTTGTGTTTAGTCTACAACGCCCAAAATGACCTTAGAACATTGTTTGTTCCATAGAAATAGTAGTAAAAAGGAAAAACGGAAATTCATTTTGTTTTGCGTGGTAATGCTGTGAGAGGGGTTACAGGACACATTGGCGAATTTCATTTTGCCGAATGTCATTTTGGAGAATGCATATTGTCGGAAGGACACTTGACGATATGTCTTGACATGTGAATATGCCGAAAACAAAATGGCGAATGCCTTGTCAATGTCTTGCCGACATGTCTTTTTGCCGACATGTGAAAAGATCGAAATGTCATTTTGTCGACATGTGAAAAAGCCGAATGTCATTTCATCTACGTGTGAAATGTTCGAAATTTATTTTTGCCGAATGCCTTTGGTGTCATGCGCAGCAATTGTCATGTGTCAATATTGTTTGGTACGCGTGACTCTTTCAGCCGTCGTCTCGGCGCGCCCCTTCATTTCCGCGCGTGCGGCAGACTGTTCCATTGCAGCCCTGCTGGGGGCGTGATTGTGTCCCTTGCTCTCCACAAAGACCCCGCGAGAAGAGTTCGTCACGGGCTGGGCCGGCCCTATGGGCCATGAGCCGGGCCTGGGCTGGGCCTGGGCTGGGCCTGGGCTGGGCCTGGGCTGGGCCTCAACTTTAAGGAAATCATCGGGCTCTGGACGGGCCCGGGCTGAGAATGTTGAAGCTCAGGTCAGAGCGGAAAAAATAGATTTCAACCAGCAGTTCATTTACACAGCAGCACACTGTTGCTGTGGCTGTGGCTTTTTTTTGGTTAGCATAGTTGGTTAATTGTTTCACATTTATAGTATATAAGTAAATATGCTAGGATAGTGATAGCAAATTTTCGGAAAATATTAATATGCTCTGAACGGGCCGGACTGGGCCTGGACCTCAATATTATGAATTTGGCCGGGCCTGGTCCGGACTGGGCTTGGTGTTCATGGGCCTAGGCCGGGCTGGGCTGGGGGTTGATGGGCCTGGGCCGGGCTGGGCTGGGGGTTGGTGGGCCTGGGCCGGGCCGGGCTTGGGGTTTGTGGGCCCGTGACGAACTCTGCCCGCGAGCATACACGCCACGCCGTCTGCAATTCGACGCTGACTCGGGCGCTGCATCTCATGAGGGCGCTGCATCTCATCTCATCTCACTCGGGCGCTGCATCTCATGAGGGCGCTGCATCTCATCTCATCTCACTCGGGCGCTGCATCTCATGAGGGCGCTGCATCTCATCTCATCTCATGAGGGCGCTGCATCTCATGAGGGCGCTGCATCTCATCTCATCTCACTCGGGCGCTGCATCTCACTCGGGCGCTGCATCTCACTCGGGCGCTGCATCTCACTCGGGCGCTGCATCTCATGAGGGCGCTGCATCTCATGAGGGCGCTGCATCTCATCTCGTCTCACTCGGGCGCTGCATCTCATGAGGGCGCTGTATCTCATCTCATCTCACTCGGGCGCTGCATCTCATGAGGGCGCTGCATCTCATCTCATCTCACTCGGGCGCTGCATCTCACTCGGGCGCTGCATCTCATGAGGGCGCTGCATCTCATCTCATCTCATGAGGGCGCTGCATCTCATGAGGGCGCTGCATCTCATGAGGGCGCTGCATCTCATGAGGGCGCTGCATCTCATGAGGGCGCTGCATCTCATGAGGGCGCTGCATCTCATGAGGGCGCTGCATCTCATCTCATCTCACTCGGGCGCTGTATCTCACTCGGGCGCTGCATCTCATGAGGGCGCTGCATCTCATCTCATCTCACTCGGGCGCTGCATCTCATGAGGGCGCTGCATCTCATCTCATCTCACTCGGGCGCTGCATCTCACTCGGGCGCTGCATCTCATGAGGGCGCTGCATCTCATCTCACTCGGGCGCTGCATCTCATGAGGGCGCTGCATCTCATCTCATCTCACTCGGGCGCTGCATCTCATGAGGGCGCTGCATCTCGTCTCATCTCACTCGGGCGCTGCATCTCATGAGGGCGCTGCATCTCATCTCATCTCACTCGGGCGCTGCATCTCATGAGGGTGCTGCATCTCATGAGGGCGCTGCATCTCATCTCATCTCACTCGGGCGCTGCATCTCATGAGGGCGCTGCATCTCATGAGGGCGCTGCATCTAATCTCATCTCACTCGGGCGCTGCATCTCATGAGGGCGCTGCATCTCATCTCATCTCATGAGGGCGCTGCATCTCATGAGGGCGCTGCATCTCATCTCATCTCACTCGGGCGCTGCATCTCATGAGGGCGCTGCATCTCATCTCATATCACTCGGGCGCTGCATCTCATGAGGGCGCTGCATCTCATGAGGGCGCTGCATCTCATCTCATCTCATGAGGGCGCTGCATCTCATGAGGGCGCTGCATCTCATCTCATCTCACTCGGGCGCTGCATCTCATGAGGGCGCTGCATCTCATGAGGGCGGTGTATCTCATCTCATCTCACTCGGGCGCTGCATCTCATGAGGGCGCTGCATCTCATGAGGGCGCTGCATCTCATCTCATCTCATGAGGGCGCTGCATCTCATGTATATCTTGTGGTCCCACTCGGGCGCTGCATCTCATGTATATCTTGTCTCACTCGGGCGCTCCATCTCATGTATATCTTGTCGTCCCACTCGGGCGCTGCATCTCATGTATATCTTGTCCCACTCGGGCGCTGCATCTCATGTATATCTTGTCCCACTCGGGCGCTCCATCTCATGTATATCTTGTGGTCCCACTCGGGCGCTGCATCTCATGTATATCTTGTCGTCCCACTCGGGCGCTCCATCTCATGTATATCTTGTGGTCCCACTCGGGCGCTGCATCTCATGTATATCTTGTCGTCCCACTCGGGCGCTCCATCTCATGTATATCTTGTCGTCCCACTCGGGCGCTGCATCTCATGTATATCTTGTCGTCCCACTCGGGCGCTGCATCTCATGTATATCTTGTCGTCCCACTCGGGCGCTGCATCTCATGTATATCTTTTCTCACCCGGGCGCTGCATCTCATTTATATCTTGTCGTCCCACTCCTCTTGTCTTCCGTATAGAAAAAGCTACAGTGCGCCAAACGCAGTCGTTTAGTGCCATGGACCCACTCCATCGTACACCCGTGGTACACCCTCACTCCTCACTACTCTCACTACGGTCTGCACTCTGCGCCCGTCGTTTCGCTACTCACTTCCGGCCGTCCAGGTCACTGTTGGTGCCATGCGGCCGCACACGCGAAAACAAAACTGCGCGCGCACTGATATCTGACTGGATGTTTGGTTCGTCGGCTATTCCCTGCTGAGCGGGAACTGTAGCCGGGGAGCGTCTGGCGGTAGAAGGCGGGGGCGCAGGCAGGCAGGGGGGGGGGGGGGGGGCAATGGCCCCTCCCCCATTCGGATACAGAGGATTTAGATGACCCAAGTAACTTTTTGTCAGCTAATTGACCTTCAAAAAGCTGCAGAATGGCTATGAAACCTGCTGACAACTTTTGCCACCTCTAATGCAAACCCTGGTGCAGGCACGTAGCCAGGATTTCGTCCAGGGGTTGCGGCGCCTCGAAAGAGCCCCCTTCCCGAGCGCTGAAAGGGCCCCTTCCCAAGCGTTGAAATGTCCAAACAAAACGGATGAAAAAGCACGTTATAAGGATGGAAAATGCAGTATGACAGGTATGGCATGGGCCATACCAACTTTTAGGACCTGGAGTTAGCAAACTGCGATATCAACTTTGGAACCAGCGACACCAATTTGGAATCAGCTATACCAGCTTGGAATATTTTTTAGAGCTCAAAACCTGGAATCCTTAAACAAATTGCGCCGCGGAGTGGCGCGAAATTTTGAGCCTTATGCCCTAGATATGCATTCTCTCAATGCGTCACATTGCTTATGGTGCGGACTTCTAAAAATGTTATTGTGCGTTTAAAAGTGCGTTAAAAAAATGCTAAAGTGAAATATTTTGCCCCATGATATAGGAAAGTAGCAACATGACTCATAAATGCGCCGATAAACGGACCGTTTTTTCTTCTAAGCCGCATATAATTTAATTTGTAGTTAAATTGCGCCGCGGAGCGGCGCAAAATATTTGAGTTTTATTCCCTGGATAACTGCATTCTTACTGTTGAAAGGCCCAGCGTCCCTTCAGATCGTCTAGGGGCCCTTCCGACCTTTTCAACGCCCTTCTGACCTGTTCAGGGACTCATCTGGGACCCGCAAGACATGATGTGGAATGGGTGATATATATTAAATACAAAGAGGGCTTACTCTACAATATAAATTCAAATCTGAGCGTTCGGGTATATTGTAACACCCTTCGTTAGCAATTAAGATGCATTCGGTAACATGTCATTGCTCATCTTAAAGACGAGCAATGACCTGTTACCGAATGCCTCTTAATCGCTGACGAAGGGTGTTACAATATACCCGAACGCTCCGATTTAAATGTTTCTTGTGGAGTAAGTCCTCTTTGTATTTAATCTTCATCTGGGATCTCTACGTGCTTAGGGGCCCTTCCGGTCTCACCAGGGACTCCTCTGACCTTCCAAGGAGCCGCTCTTGTGTGTCAAGTGGCCCATTCGGCCTGTTCAGAGGTTCTTCCACCCTGGCCAGGGACTGAACTGGCTGCTTTGTCACCCTGCCGACATGCTTAGGGGCCCCTCCGACCTGCCCAGGGGCCCCCCCAGTCTGGCTAGAAACTCATCCGGCATGTTCAAGGGCCTTTCCGACCGGCCCAGGGACCGTTTCGGTCTAGCCAGGGGCCCCTCTGACTTGCCCAGGAGCCCCTCCGATCTGTTCAGCGACTCTTCTGGTCGGACTGCGCTGGCTGCTTTGTTGCCCTGCCAACATGCTCAGGGGGCCCTCCGACCTGCCCTGGGGCCCCTCCGTGCTGGCTAGGGGCCAATTCGGCATGTTCCAGGGGCCCTTCTTACCCGCCCATGGGCTTTTTCGGTCTGGTCAGGGGCCCCTCTGATCTGCACAGGGGCATTTTGAACTTGCCAGGACCCATCTGGTCTGTCCAGAGGCCCTCCAGCCTTCTAAGAGGCCCTTCCGACCTGGCAAGGGACTGTGCTGGCTGCTTTGTCACATTGCGACATGCTCCAAGGGCCCTCAGACCTGCCCTGGGGCCCCTCCGTGCTCACTAGGGGCCCGTTCGACGTGTTCAGGGGGCCCTCGTCTCGCTCAGGAGACCTTTCGGTCTGGCTAGGGCCTCTGACATGCACAGGGCTCTTTTGAACGTCCCAGGAGCCCTCTGGTCTTTCAGAGAGGGTCCTGGTGGTCCTAAAGAGCCTCTGAAGTGCTCTAAATTCTCTAAAGACCACGCTTCGCGTGGTAAAGGGCCCTCCGCCACAGAAAAGGGCCCTCCTGGCCTCCAGGGGGATGCGGCTGCACCTGCCGCCGCACATGCCGCCCCCCCCCTCCCTTGGCTATGTGCCTGCCCTGGTGGATGGTGCAAAACCACAGCAGCAAGGGAGGGGCAGTGGAGCAGGATGTGCTCGGCAAAAAGCATTTATATTTTTTCACATGTCGCCAAAATGACATTTCGACAAAATGACATGTCGGCAAAATAACATTCGCCAATGTGTCCGGACACCGTGAGAGGTGGTCATTTGTTGTCATTGAAAGATCATAAGTCAGTCATTTTTGAAGATATCGACTTCAAATTTGGTACACATATTCACCGAATACGTCTCGATCACCATTATATTCCGGTTTTTGGATAACTATTTTTTTAATGTAAAAAAAATGCTTTTGGGATTTCTCAATAAAAAAACTCAAATCCGAGAAAGCAGTTTGATAGCAAAGTCTATTATCAGTCATTTTATATACAACAATTGAATTTATCTTAACAATTTTACTTTTGACAGTGTTTTCCGCAAACCCTTATTTTTCGACAAAAAAGTCAAAACATGACTGACGTCACTCTGACGTCATTCCCGGTTTACCTATCCTAACTTCATCTTTTTCCTTTGGTCAACATGTGTAGAATTGATGTGAGAGAAAGTACTGAATGTTTGGGGACGATGTAGGTTTAGTAGATATCGCAAAATAACGGGAGGGGGGGGGGGGGCAAAAAATAGCCCCGCCCCCCAGTAAGTCGCGGGTTAATAAGCAACTGTTTAAAGGGTACCTTTTGAAATTAATATTATTTCGGAAATAATTTAAAGATACTAATTGTGGCTGGGAAATACTAAAACTTAGGAATATCATGGAATTTATAATTTGATTTTCTCAATTTATCACTAAGTATATTTGATTTTAATTTAATGCTATCAAGCGAAAAATTACATAAAATTACTGAAATCAGGCTGGGAAAAATGTCGTGACGGGGGGGGGGGGGAAACCACTTACTGGGGGGGGGGGAATTTGCCCCCCAGTTAACATGTTAAAATAGGCCCTGGTTTTGAAGCAAATTGCAAAACAAAACGTCAAAAGAAAGGAAATGGCATTCCCTTCAAAATGGCTATCTCGGATATTGAAATGTGTTTTTGACCCCCCCCCCTTCAAACAAAACAAAATCTGGACAAAATCCACATTTTTTTAAGTGAATTTCTTAAGCTCTAATACCAAAATAAGGTGACCGTCCAAATCAGTCGAGAAAAATAAATGGGGGTACCTTTTTGCCATAAAAGAATCCCCACGGAGAGAGGCTGGATCCGCCAGTGGGCCCCCTTGGCGTTTTTGGCGATGACCTTGAGCGATGGCGCCCCTGATCGCCGAGTTGCCACCCCAGTCAAAATCCCTTAAAATACGCCCTGGTCTGTTCTCTCGCATATGTGCATGCAATCGTAGAGATAATTAGGTGGATATTTCTTGCCCATCATTTTGACTATTGGCCGGTCTTCATCATTGCATGGTCTTGTCACTTGTGCGTGCATATTGCACGCAAATAATTAGATTGTATTTGTGCAGAGGAATAAGACATACATATTGTTTGAGTAGACCCAAATATCTAATGTCTTGTCATGGGCCATGGGCTAATGTTAAATTTGCCGTGAACGTCCTATTTGTCTTCCTAGCCGTACCGGATTGACGTGACGCGCTCGAACTGCTTCAGTGAAGGTGGTGGTCCTTGGGATGAATGCACGCTTCTGTGGTTACGTCTCTATCTGCAGATGGCTGTCAGCTCATCCCTGCTGCTGCCGCCGCTGCTGCTGCTGCTGCTGCTGGCGCTGCTGGCGGCAGCGGAGGCGTCTGCTCGTCTGGATGATGGCGAGAAGGACCTGACCCTGCCCGCGGCCTGCCCCGTACACAGTTGGTGTCTGCCCGCCGGGTTCTGCGACCACGGATACGTCCTCTTCGACATCAAAAACCCGACTGTACGTGTTCTTGAAGATAGCTTGGCTCAGTGGAGTTATATTTGTTTGGCTGTAATTTAACTAGTTTAATTTCGATATTGTTTTGCAATGCAATGTCAGTTGACAAAGATGTACATGGCGCTGATGTACAATGTGACCCAAGCGGCGATCACCGCCATTGGCGACAATGCATCAAGTCACTGTTTGAGGGTGGCTCTAAAAATAGTTACGATGGAAAATGTTAAAGGGTCAAGTCTTGTGGTTCGCTGAAGCTTTGAGTTAAATGCTGTCATTTTTTGATGATATACCAAATTGGGGTTTCACAAAATCGCCCGAAGTCAACCATGCGTGGCGAGCCGTCATAAGGGCGACCGGCCCGTCCGGCCCCAGCGGGCGATCGACCATGTCTCTCCGCGGCCGGCCGTCGTCTTCGGTGGCGAGGGCTGCGGCTATGGTGAACGGCAGTATCTTAGTTTAGTCATTATTCATATTTATCATACCATCAAGGCCACACAAGATGGTGATGGGAATGAACGATGGTGGGCCCCCAACTGAGAGGATTTGGTAGCGTCACGTGACATGACGTCACGTGGGCTTGAAGTTTTGCCTTCACCCTTGACTTTACACGTAAACTGACCCAACGTATGACCTCAAAATTTCGGTCACCGGGTGGTAAATAGAATGCGTTTTTGGTACAGATGTTAAGTTAGTTTTCTTCTGTTTATAAGAATGACCACGTTTAGGCCTAAAAGTGTCTGAAATGCGCCTAAATATTGGCCAAAGGTTAACCCTCGCCCATGTGGTGTGGGTCATTTTGACCCCAACCCCTGATTTTGTTCGGTAATAGCGAGAAAACTGCGGCGAGCAGCGCCACCAAATTTGGCACAGCTATTCGGGCATCAATTACCAACATTTTGTGAGTTTTAACTGCAGGTCATTTCAGGTCAGATCACCAGGTCACGTCGAGTGATCTTATATCCAAAAATGTTTGCGGTCTTGCCAAAGCCAATGTTTGTCCGAGAGATTTGAAACTTTCAGGAATGCATAAGGCCACAGGTACCTACAATTCGTTTATCTCGAATTTGTAATATCGGTGACCTAAGGTCAATTCGATTTGGTAAACTTCCATTATAAGTAAATGGAGAAAATGAAAACACTTAGAAATCCACAGAAAACGCTTAAATTTGACTAGTTTTCACCAGCTACCTACACCATTCTTGTGCCAAATGCAAAGATCCAAGTCACATTTTTGTTATGTGACCTCTACGAGGTCAACTCAGGTGACCCAAGAGGTTACGTTTTTTTTCCTTCTTCAATAACTCTTTGCATGGGCGTCGCCACCACTACGGACAGTACGGACAGTGTCCGTACAAGTTGGCGAACCTCAATTTGTACGGACTGTCCGTACAAGTTTGAGGAACCATTTCAAGGTGCAGAAATAGAGATATCGATACTTGAAATGTTTATTTTCTAATTATCTTTAGATGGACTATTTGTAACGAATCGTGACGAATTACCTCTATTCATGGAACTTATTGCTCAACAGAAAAAAAAACATCTGATAGTCCCCTCCCCAACTTGAACGCACAAATGGCCAGTTGGAATGAAATGTTAACGTTTTTCGTCTGGAGTTCGGAATAGGAGTATGTGCGAAAATGGCAAGAGGCATTGACATTTTGCCCTTGTCATTGCTAAAACGTTTAGCCGTTTAGTGAGCGGTGCTTGATGTGAAAGCAGGTATTGAAAGTTTGGGGACGATATTGGCGGTAATTTACGATATATTGCGAAATACGCGAGGAGCAAAATAAAATACTCTAGTGTTAGTCACTAGTTCAATAACATAAATGGTCAGACTGTAATTGTACTGAACTGTATTTGTATTCCTCCCGGCGCTGACAACGCTGATGCACGCGCGTTTTATTTTACAGGAATCCAAGCACTGTGTATTATGCCTAACCCTGTGTATTGTGTATTGTGCTGTGTATTGTGTATTGTGCTTACAGTGTATTGGGCTGGGGAGGGGGACGTTTTGATGTGCCTCCTGAAATTTTAGGAAATGCAAGAAACAAACGGGAGAACAAGAAAAGTGCTAGCTAGAGACGTGTGACTGATACCACGGTGTTTATCACGTCGAGATGCGTCTCCCCATATTCAACATGACCAACCTGGGTCACCAAATGACCTTGACCTGAGGTCATATTTTGAACTTGACCCGTCTGGTCACCATAAGTATAGTTCAGATTGTATTGACTAGGCAAACACGATGGCGTTAAAACTATTGCCCTAACTATTGCCCTATCTGTATTGGGTAAAAAGTTATGCACGAACAACTTTTGGCAAGAAAATGCCAACATGACCTTTGGTTACCTCTGGAGCCTAGACTATTGACCTTATATACAATTGAAGGACACCTAAGCGATAACATATTTTTTGCAAGAGCTTTCGATTGTGTTTCTTAGTTTGTTCGAAGCTATCATAGTTCCCGAGATATGTGTTTCTGGAGCGAAGTCCTAAATTTGGAAACTTTGACCTTTGATGACCTCTGGTGACCTCAATATTAGCCTGAAATTAAATGTCACAATCGTAGGAACAAGGGACCGGGAGGCCATGGCAGCCCACTTTTCGGCTATTTTGTTGCTAAAATATGTGGCTAAATTATCCAGATCTACCCCCTCCCCCCCCAAAAGAAAATCGCTAGCAATATATTTATATAACAGACACGCATTTTCAGTATAGCTTGCGAAAGTGGCGCAAAAATCGAAAATGGCGCATGTTGTTGTGTGCTTCGGGGGAGCAATCTGGCACAGTGGTAAGACATTTGCTTTCTGTGCCGGGGACCGGGGTTCAAATCCCTCGGCGGGCCTCTGCAAAACAAAATCCGGCCCCCATATCCTTCGGAACAGGGTGAGAGTTCCAGTTAGCGCTTTCCTCGCAGGAGGATATGGTGCTTGGTCCACTACATTGTGTGTTTCGAAAGAAGAATAGAAGTGGGCTGTAAAAAGCTAGGAACTTGGTTGAAATAATTATTTATCAAATTAGTAAGTACAAATGTAATAATTATATCATTGCTTGCACAACTATAATAATACTGTCAGTGGCGAAGGGTTCGCTCGCTGGTCCAGTAACGCTGCTTTTATCACATGTTTGCATATGAAGCTTCTCGACACATCGCTACGGTTTTTAACTAACTATGAATGACGGGACAAAACATCTAATATATTCAGCAGGAGAGTCCTTACAGCCAGAGTATGCAGTACCTAAGTGATTTATCGACATGGCCTTCAAAACTGCTATCTCACGCTAAAAGAGACACTGGCGGATCCAGCCTCTCTTTGTGGAGGGAATCTTTTTGTGGCTAAAGGGTATCCCATGTTTTGTATCTGCGGATTTGGGTCGGTCACCTTATTTTGGTATTCGAGCTTAAGAACTTTTCAAATTCCAATTTTTTTCCCGAAAAAAAAATCTGTTGGTTTTTATTTTTTGGGTAAAAAACACGAACTTTCTCAAATTCGAGATAGCCATTTGGAAGATTGTCATTTCCTTTATTTTAACGTTTTGTTTTGCAATTTGCTTCAAAACTCTATTTTCTAAGACGTTTCTTATCGTTTATGATTTATCATTTGTCCACCAAAAATGGCATGCCATGACGTCAAACGTGATCTACCAAAATACTACATCAATTTCATTATAATTTGGTGAGAAGACTTAGAATTGATGCAGCATAAGGAGGTACTGAAAGTTTGACGTTTATATCTATCATAGTTTTCAAGTTATTGAGAAAATCCAGGAGGGGGCAGATTCTGCCCCCCCCCCCCCCTCAGCGGGACGCGGGTTAAGTGTCACCGGGGCTGCTTGTATTGCATCAGGTGCGCTGTTTTGTCTATCATTGAAAGCAAGGGATACATACAAACTTAAAATTCAATCAATCGAGAGAATACAAAACTTCCGTTTTCATGAAGTGTTCTAAGATCATTGTTTTTCACTTTCAGTGCAAGGAACGCGCGGGGGCATACTTGTATTGAATGCCCTCCCAGATTCCTGTGGGGAGGGGGCATTCGCCCCTAATGCCCCCTGGATCCGCCAGTGCCAGCAATTACCGCCAAGGAGAGCCTCTGCCAGACACTTAATGGAATTCATTTTCCCATTTTCCAAATTTGTATAAGCAATTGCGAAAGTTGTGTTATTCCGCGAAGCGGCGCAAAATGTTCCGGTTTTTGACTGGATAGCTGGATTTTAACTGCTGCAAAAACACTTTTTACGATTTCACGATAAATTAGGAACGCGCGCGGGGGGGGGGGCATACTTGTATTGAATACCCCCCCCCCCCCCCAGATTCCTGTGGGGAGGGGGCATTTGCCCCTGATACCCCCCGGATCCGCCAGTGGCCGAACAGGGACGGATCCAAGGGGAGCCTATCAGCGCAATGGCTTTACCGAAACCAACAAAATCGGCTGAATATGTACACATTTAAAACAAAAATTATAGGCAACTTGTACAAAGGGCAGTATTTGTAATAAATTAATAATGCAATAACAGTCGAAATCTCATGAGTTTTGGAATTCTGTCGGACGGCTCCTCAAACCAACGTTTTTGGCCGGTCTGCATCCGCCAAAAGGCCCGAGTCCTTACTTGGAACCCTTACTTAGTAAAACGGCAATGTTAACCTGCCATTGACAGGGGGGGGGGGAATTTATCCCCCTGACGAATTTTCGCAATAGCTCCAAAACCAATAGCGATATCAACTTTGGGTACCTTCTCCTACACCAATTTTTAAGTCTTCTGTGCATAACTGAAGCATTTTTGTCGAGATAAAAAATCGAGATATAACAAATTTAGTGACGTCACTACACCCCGCCACTGGAAATTGCCCAACCGCCACTGGATCTTTGTATTTTGCAAAAGATGCGGGACTCTGAACATTGGGTAAATTTAGCTATTTCCTGTGGATTTGTATGCATTTTCATGTTTCCCCAATGACTTGTAATTGGGAGGTCACAAAATAGACTTCACCTTAGGTCACCGATGTAAAAATCATCCGAAATAGCAGAATTGTAGGTGTTTATGACCTGATTAAATCCTGTGCGTATCTAACTGATCGGTCAAACAATGTGGCTGTGGCACGACCTTACATTTTTGGGGAATGTGTCTATGTTTAATTGACTGAGCTTTATAGCCACTCCTGCAGTGGATCGCTCTTCAATCGCAATACAATACAGCTGAACTTTCTCTGTCACGCAAATCCCGACAACACTGATAACACGCACGTGATTTTCAGGAAATCACTCAGTGTAGCCTGGGCTTAACTCACCAGCCCTGGGAGGCAAAACATCGCGGCGCGCCATAGGGACCAATGTATAAATGGCAAATTTGAACCGCGCCCTGACTGGGCTACGCTTGGAAAAAGTGGTGCAAAAAAGCATCATATTATTCGCTGGAGATTCTAGATTGAGCCAAAATGAATTATAAGGTTCCACCTGGTCATGGAATTTCTGGAGAGCAGCTGAAATGATCGGTTACCATGACCTTATTTGGGATGTAACGACTACGTTATACCGTTCACTTTCCGTTGCAAATGCTATCTAAGCTTAGTATATGAAGTATGTGAAGCTTAGATCGCATTTGCAACGGAAAGTGAACTGCATAATGTGGTTTTTACACCCCAAATAAGGTCATGGTAACCATAGGCGTACACAAGGGGGGGGGGGGGGGTTCTAACTGGGTAATTGCCCCCCCCCCCCCTGAAGGTCTGTGTGCCCCCTTTGGTCGAAAAAATAATTAAAGAGAACAATGGTGAAAATATGCCCTTTTGAAAATATGGTGGGCCAAATCCGGTGAGTTTTTTTTTTGGTAGGGGTACTTTATGTCCCCCTGAGCAAAAATTGTCTCCTGGAGTAAATTCTGGGTACGCCACTGATGGTAACCGATCATGTCAGGCGTCAGCTGCTCTTCAGAAACTCCATGACCAGGTGGAACTTTATAATTCGTTTGGGCTCAATCTAGAATCTCCAACGAATGATAAGATGCTACTTTGCACCACTTTTTCTAAGCGTAGCCCAGTCAGGGCGCCGTTCAGATTTGCCATTTATACATTGGTCCCTATGGCGCCCGTGATGTTTTGCCCCCCAGGGCGGCTGACGCCACCAGTTTGCGATGGTGCCAGTTTGCGATGGTGTCGGATGTAGGTCCCTCGTGCAAGTTATCCCGTAATTGGCACGTACCGTCAGCTGTCTCTTCGGCCATAGGGAGAGACGTCACTGGAAGAGTACGTGTGCGGTGCGACCGACCGGACGCCCAACTACGTGTGCTGCCACACACAGGAGCTGCTGCCTCACCACTTCAAACCGACACCATTGCATTGGTACTTCCAGAGAAAGGTAGCCACCGTCACCTCGCAACAAGTTTTACCGAGTGCGAGACTTGGCTATTTACTATTTCGCTGTTTTTTTTTTAAAGAACTGCCCCTAGTTTATCACGATATATTCTACTTTTGTTTGTTTTTCCTTTTGTTATTTTACTTTCTACATGTTATTTTCAAAGCATATTTTGAATAATGTAACTTCTACATTTAAATATTTTACATTTTATATATTATTGCTTTCAGTATTCTGCTTTGACATATTTCCAATGGTCTTGTTTACGACATGTTCCTTTGGATGCCCCTATTTGGTACGTAATTTTTATGCTTGTTTCTACAATAAATTATCGACATTTTATACTCCTTACTATTTACATCATTCTTTCTGACTTTTCATGATTGATATTATTGATAAGTTGATAAAAATATGTCCCAAATGCCTGTTCATGAACAATGCGTGAACATTTTCGAATTCTCCATCGGTTATTCTCTGCACCGATAATATTACCTGCCGCTGTTTATATTACCTGCCGCTGTTTATATTACCTGCCGCTGTTTATATTACCTGCCGCTGTTTATATTACCTGCCGCGCTGTTTAGATTACCTGCCGCTGTTTATATTACCTGCCGCGCTGTTTATATTACCTGCCGCTGTTTATATTTACCTGCCGCTGTTTATATTACCTGCCGCTGTTTGTATTCGTTTGTTAGAAACATAAACGAGTGCCCAACGCCGAACGCGGCTGGTTTCCAAAGCAACTCAGCATACTGGTGACGCCACGTGTAACTATAGTTCCTGTGTTCGCTGCCAGGGGATGAAGAACACTGGAGGCCTGGTGGTGGCGCCGTGGCCAACCTTCTCCCTTGACGATCTGGAAGATGACCACGACGACGACCACGACCACGACGACGACGGCGAGCACGACAAACATGACTTACACGATGATGACGACCACGACGACGACGGCTATCATGAGCACGACGAAGACTTCGACCCTGGCCACAGCAGCGAGGAAGAGACATTTAAAGATGAGCGGCTCCGTGCGGAAATCGAACTGCTAGAGGAGTTGGCCAGGCTGAGGAAAAGGGAAAACCGGCTACGGGAGCTGGAGGGTCAGCTGAGTGCAGAGGGCCGTGAGGGCAGGGAGGTTCGGGAGAATGGGAAGGCAAATCACGTCGAGACAGTGAACCATTACAACGGTAGAAAATACGAACCCAAGTCGGGCGACGGACGCCAAGCAAATGGAGAAGCTTTGGCGAACGGCCAACATAAGGGAGAAGAGGCACAGGAGAAGGGACAGGAGAGCCTCGCGAACCCGACTGCCGGCGGTAAAGGACAAGAGGGTTCTGCCGAACCAGACGAGCCTCTGTCGCTGCCTCAGATTTGCCCTCTGCGCTCTATGTGCGTGCCCTGGAACCTCTGTGAACCCCAGCAGGTCATGTACGATGTGCAAACCTCACTGGAAAAGGTAAGCTGCTGCTTTGATAGATCTTGACACCTGCCTTGCTACGCTATTCTCGAACGGATTTTTGGTGGTACTTATTAGGTACCTCGCATGTCTTCTGTGGGTTTCAGTTAATGTCAAAAAGGTTTGCAAAATTACGCCATTAACTAATGAAATATTTGTTTACATTAATATATCTTAATCGTTCATAACTGCCGCTTGGCGTTCTGTGAATGTGATTCGTGTGTCTCCGTCTACTTGCCCTATCACAGCTTGTCTAATGGTACTGAATGTTCGGCAGGACTATCTTTGCGGTATGACTGAGGACTCTGAGCTGTTTGTGTGCTGTGGGCGTCCCAGCTTCACATCAGATCTTGCGGCGTCTGCTCCGGCTCCGGCTCCGGCTCCGGCTCCGGCTCCGGCTCCGGCTCCGGCTCCGGCTCCGGTCCCGGTCCCGGTCCAGCTGCCACTGGGCCACCTCGCCGAGGTGTTCTCGTTGTTTTCGCCTCCTCCGCCTCCACATGTGGCCATGCCCCCGCCGCCGGCGTCGGCTGAGGCGCTGGAGGCGGCGGCGGAGCACAGCCACTACCTGTCTGACGTGTTGCTGAAGGAGAGACAACGGCGCGCCCTGCCGGAGACGCCCCCACAGGGACAGGTGATCTACCCCTCCCAGATCGCCGCCCAGAGGCTGAAGGAAGCGCGCAGGACTGCTGCTGCTGCTGCAGGCGCTCACGGAGGCGAAGCGGGAGGCGCTGTGGAAGGTACAGCGTTCAGGAGTACGCTGGGAGGCAGGCTGAGGCCGGCAGGCTTGCTCGGAACCGTGAAGCTGGGAGGACTCCCGCCGCCACCGCGCAGGCCATCTAGCGAGCCGGATGTGAGTCGCGAGTTGCCTATCCCGCCGCCGCTGCCCGCACCGGCGCTACCATCGCCCCCGTCGGCCACGCCGCAGTCTCCGCTGGATTTCGAGGAATACATTCCCGAGGACTCGGTGGCGCCTGTGACCCGTGACGAAGCTTCTCTCCCGGAAAGGATCTCTGTCACACCGCGGTCGGTGCCTCTGTCGGAAAGCGTAGACATCCGGCCGCTGAGAGCGGAGATTTGGCGCAGAAACGGGCCGGAAGCACCGACGAGCCGCTCTACCGCTGACTCAGACGACTCTGAGGGCTCTTCAGACTCTGAGTATGACGACTCTGACGACTCTGACGCTGACTCTGATTCTGAGCGGCGGCCGGGCAGTCTGCTGAGTCTAATCCTGGACGGCCTGCCGGACAGCCTGCCCGGCGGCCCGGCATCCAGACGCGGACATCAGCAGGGCGCTGTGCGCGGCCAGTTCTTCGACGGTCCGCCTCCGCTGCCGGTACACCGTCCCACGCAGCCGCCACGGCGCGGTCCGCCGCATCCATTCTACCAGCCGCCACCGCCGCCGCCACCACACCTGCAGCCGCCGCACTTCCCTCCTGTACAGCATGCCCCCAGTCATCTGATTGCGAGTCCCCAGGCCGGCTCGCATTTCCGCCCAACACACCAGGGTGCGCCGCCGCACCAGAGGCCGCCGCATCACGAGCCTGCCGCCCCGCCAGATCACCCCCAGCCGCCCCGCCAGAGCACCACGGCTCTGCACTCCCTGCATGTGAGTAGGCGTGGCATGTGAGTAGGCGTGGCACGATGGACGAGATGTCTGAGCAGTGAGCAGGTTCCGCTAGTTGAGTTTTGTTTTGATGCGTCAACAAACTCTGTTGATATTTGTGCCAGTGGCGGCTCGTCATATCAGAGGCAACTGAGGCCGGGCCTCGCCTATTATTTAGGAAGAATGTGCTTTGAAATATGCATTGGTTGCTATAGCAAAACTATGTGTGAGTGATTCCCATTCTGCACGTCGCAGTGCATTTTATTATGGCATATCACCGAAATTCTCCTGCTCTTCCATCTACCCGCTAGTACGTTTACCATACTACAGCAAACCACTACGAGCCGACTGAGGCCCGGCCGGCCTGCCGCCTCACCGCCTCCGCCCGTTCAGCCCAGCTACTGAGGCACCAGCGGGCGAACGCCGCTCAACCGACGCTGCCGCGCTGTGCCGACCAATGGTAGCCATCTGAGGCACGGATGTTTTGGGCCTCAAAACGATTATTCGTCTCCTAGGAGACGTAGCGAAAGAAATCAAAGTTCATGAACGAGGAAACATGCTGGTCTATCGATCTGGCCACTGGATCTGGATCTGGCCACTGGATCTGGCCACTGGATCTGGATCTGGCCACTGGATCTGGCCACTGAATCTGGCCACATTTTTATTTTCCCCGTGCCCCCCCCCCCTTGCCTACGTCCCTGGAGTATTTTATATAATTTCCGAACTAAAGAAGTTAAAGAAGTTTTTGGCAACGTTGGATTTGTGGGGCACACCCCCTGTGGCCTATGCCAAATTGCTATGCATAGGTACTTGAACTCGTCTCGTCTCGTCATTAGATCTCCTCTCCTCTCATTATTAGACAAAAATAAAAATTCTATCAAACATGACCAAATAGTGGGGGAATAGCCCCTCGCCCCCGGTCCTACGTCTGTGACTTGTTTTAAGTGTGTTAACTAAACTGACAGCTGCTGCAGACCTGCTCCTACCCGTTGCAACTTCTGAACTTGGGCCTCAGGTAGTTTGAGGACCACACGAGCCGCCACTGTATTCACGGGCTTGATAATGATTTTGTTGACTTTTAATTTCAATTTTTGTTTTGTTTTATTAGGGGGGTCATTGCACCATGCCCCCCCCCCCCCCTTGGGCGCCGAGGGCGCCCTTCGCTGAATGTGAGGCGCGCTCCGGCTGAATGAGTCGCGTTCCACTGAATGTAAGGCGCGCTCCGATACATCCATGAAGGCGTCCTCCCTCTAAAGGCGCCCTCCGTTGCACCTCTAAAGGCGCCCTCCCACATACCTTCAGAGCGCCCTCCCAAATACTTACAATGACGCCCTCCGATACACCTCTGAAGGCGCCCTTCCACATACCTCCAAATTCGCCCACGAATACACCTTTGAGGGCGCCCTTCCACATAGTCCAAAAACACCCTCGGATACATCTATCCCAGGACCGAGGGCGCCCTCCCTCCATACATACAAAGGCGTCCTTAGCTGAATGTGAGGCCGGGCGTCTCTGGTCTCACAGTGGGGGCGCCTCTGGGCTAGCTAGGGGTTGGGGAGCCAGCCCCAGGGGCGTATGGGGGGGGGGGGTTAAGGTCAGGTGCCGCCCTCAGCCCAGGTACCGCCCTCAGGCCAGGTGCCGCCCTCAGACCCGATGCCGCCTTCGGACTATAAGATGTCATCCTCAGACCAGGTGTCGGCTGTCGCCCATAGACTAGATGTCGCCATCCGACCAGGTGCCGCCCTTAGACCAGGTGCCGCCCTCAGGCCCAATAGGGCAGTGGAGACGGGGCTGATTTGGACAAGCCTGTGTGCGGATCAGGGCGGAGTTCCGCATGCCTGGGACTTCGGCAGACTGGGGAATAGGGCAGGGTTGATTTTGTGAAGCCGGGGAACGGGGTGGGTGGATTTCGGCTGGCCCGAGTGCCAAATTGGCTGTTTGCCATCCACTTCTTTAACTGGGGTGTTGTGCTTTATCGCGAGCATACACAGGGGCGGCGCTGGGCCCTTGAGACTAAGTAGGCAAGGCAGCAGTGGCGGCGCCAGGGGTCAAACGTAGGCGAGGCAGTTGTAGGCAGGCAGTGCGCTGTTTCGTGATTTTTTTTTATAAAAAAGTAGGTTTTCAAATATATCACCACGATTAATAAATAATACTTCACCGCTACACACAGCCTGTTTATATGCTGTCATCCGCTTGTAATTGATTTGAAAATAGGCATGAATTATCACTTAGATGTGCACGTAAGGCTTTCGATTTCGATTTGTAATATAAGTCTAGACGACCCGCCGACCTCCTTGCAGTAATATGTAACCGTCATAATTTAATGATATTTACCCTTGAAATGATTTTTTTTATCTATTAGAAAAAGATCCCACATTCAAAATATCCCGAAACACTTGCATCACGGCGCCTGTCACAAAGGTCCTTTGCTACTGCCGCGTTGACGCCGCATCGAATTTCTCCGGAACGGAAGCGCCCGGCGAAAGCTCGGCTCGATCTTGGTTCGTGCTGTTAGTTGTTACGCTGAGATACCACCATACCATCTGGCCTGGAGAAGTAGTAGAAACATTATTTTCCAAATAATAATTGAACCCCTATGTGGCAAGCTACTACGAGCCTAAAATAATAATTGGTATTGCAGTCATATTTATTTGATTATGTTATTGCGATTAAAAAGGTGTGCTTTTTTCAATTTTCTAGTTGATTTGCCTACATTACATAAATTGTATACTGCAGGACGGCAATAGATTTGTAGACAGGCTGGTCGAGAATCTAGTAGGACGAGGTAGGCAAGCTTAGGCAAGGGTTTTCTTACATTTGCGTTTAATTTATGGTTTCGAAGGAAATTGTCTTGGAAAATTTGAAAAACTTGCTCCAAGATAGGCCGATTCTGATTGCAGAAAACCATATTAATCGATAGGGAAAAAAATGAAATGAAAAGAAGGGAAAATAAATATCGGTATCGGAAGAAGGCCGCCGAAATGGGTAGGCATTGCCAGACTGGTTATGGACTCTGATTGAATCGATTGGAATCGTTCAATTAAAATCCATTGCATCAAATAATAATCGATTCACCACCGGATTTTTGTATTCATGAATCATGATTGGATAAAAACCCGCATAGAAACGAGGCTGATTGAATAAAAAAGACTGTGCAATGCTATTTCAATGGCGAGTCGAACGTGATTTGATAAACAAAAATGTATTCTTTGAATCGGAAAGAATCATTTCTCAAAATGGTTATCCATGAATCAAACGGTGACTGAATCATTCATATTCCAAAATGAATCGTGATTGAATCCTTCTAAAAAAGATGAATCAATAACCAGTCTGGGCATTGCCTACTTTGCCTACATGGGAGAACCGACCCTGAGCATTCCTCAGTTTTGCTCCATCCCATTCATGAATGGAGAAGACATGAATACCTCTTTATTTCCATAATTTTCATTTTAATTAATAAACTAAAAAACGACATTTTCCTCAAATGTGAAAATCCAATGTTATTATGTTGTAATATTTCGGCCACCGGCCTTTATCAAACAGGCCAAATCCGGCGAGTTTTTGTTTGTTTGGGTACCTTATGCCCCCCTGAAAAAAAAGGTCAATCAAAAATGGCACTGTTTGATAAAGGCCTGTGGCCGAAATATTACAACATAATAACATTTGGATGACATTGGATTTTCACATTTTCGAGGAAAAAGTCATGGTTTTTAGTTTATTAATTATATCAAGTATGTTCCTCGCACAAACACTAAACTCGATAAAGTAATTTTGATTTTGTTGACTTTTAATTTCAATTTTTGTTTTGTTTTATTTGTTCACAAATACTGGTCAATTCCACGAATTAAAGTGTAAAGAACAGTTAATTTAAGTCATCGATTTATTGTATAATTTATTTTCCTTAACCCGATATTGACTGGGGGGGGGGGGGCGTTTAACACCCCCTGATTTTCGCAATGGGTGAAAAATTAATAGCGCTATCAACGTGAAACTTCGGGTACCTTTTTATAAATCATTGTTACGTCTTGTGTGCAAAAATGAAGAAATTTCGTCGATTTTTCTCTGAGTTAAAGCGAATTTAGTGACGTCACTATACACGAATTTTACACCAAAATCAGCTAAACTTTGCCAGGCCGTACAAATGCCACATTTGAAGCAAAATGCAATCTAAAAACGCCAAAAGATAGCAAATTGTAAGGGCTACAAACTGGCTATCTAGGATTTTTTTTATTGAGTCTTTGACCCCAAAACTCCAGTTTTTTTTTGGGGGGAAATTATAACGATCAAAGTTTTAAAATATTCACAAAACGGGAAGATTGTCTGAGAACCATACCTAGGCAACTATCATACCAAATTTCAAACTGATATCTCCATTTTTGACTGACTTATGACATCTAAAGTATGGGTAACTCATGACGTCATATATTGAAATTGCGTTTTTTCCAATTTTATTGACCAGATACAGACAAATAAATTCCAGTATTGTATTCCTGAGAGAAAACTGGTCCATAAACATTCCTTTGTTTATATTGATCAATTCCAAATTTTGACCTTCAGTGACCTGAACTTTTATATATTTTTTTTTAGTCCGAATGTTTTTGAATGAATGGATTTCCGAGGTCAGGCCCCGCGCTAAACATAGCTTGTTGCGCAGGCCCTGACCCCACCACCCGATCAAGCAATTCCTGGCGTCCGGCATAATTTAGAAGTGAAAGTTGTACGTGCCCGACATACCTGGACACGGTCCGCCCAGCCCTCTGACGTCACCTGACCTTGAGTGCGACCACTGCCACCGGCCACAAGCCATCTCAGTCGGGGGCAAATAGCGAGCGCCGAAGCGACTCGAACCCGGGCTGCCACTACCGGGTGAGGTCAGAAGCCCGGCGCTCTCCCAACTGAGCTACAGGGGCTACAGGGAACTTGACCTGAACTTGACAATAACTTCACGTAAATTAATTCAGTTGGTAAAATGACAATCACTATCGAATTCTACGTGGCAAATAACCCATACAACATGTGTTGCATGATTCGGTAGATATTTTGCGCATAGTTATTTTTTTGTGTGACCTAACCTTGACCTTGACCTTGACCTTTGCCAACAATCTCACTTTAGCCCATGCGGGATGTGTATAATACCTTTTGACAGCACTTTGGGTGGCACTTTGAGTGATCATGGTCGTAATCGATGACCTTCGCTGGAAAGTATGGCCCATAATCTAAAATACGTCCATTTTGACCTTTGACCTGACCATGACTTGACATTTGACATCACTTTGAAATTGCTTAGCATGCTTAAGATTCATCCCATTGAGAGCTTTCGAATGCCGCCTTACGCGTCTCGCTGCGATCATTGGTTCGGAAGAGGAGAGAATCTGCCCACCACCTCCCGGATTTTCTCAATAACTTGAACACCATGAACGTAAAACTTTCAGTACCTTATGCTGCATCAATTCGACGTCGTCTTACCAAATTTAAATGACATTGATACAGTGGTTTGGGAGATAATGACTTTAATGACGTCATGTCATGCCATTTTTGGTGGAAAAACGATAAATGTTCGACAAATCGTAGAAAATGGTTTTAAAGAAGATCCAAATAAAAACGTCAAGACAGGAAATGAAATTTTCTTTAAAATGGCTTTCAGCTTGTCAAAATTGTTTTTTTGACTCTCCAAAATAAAAATATACCTTTTTTCGGGAAAAACTCAACAAAATACATTTTTGTGAATTTGAAGTGAATTTCTTAAGTTAGAATACAAAAATAGAATGACCGGCCCAAATCCGCGGGGAAAAATTGAGTTTTTTTTTTTCCACAAAAAGATGCGCCCTCATGCCAGGGTTTGGCGGCCTCTTGAGGGCTTGCCCTTCCCCCCTCCCTGCCGGATTTCTAAATACGCCCCCGACTGTATTTTTCACTGTAGTGTGCGAGGGGAGAGACTTGCTTGAAACATTGGCTCCTTCTGGTGCATGGGAGTAGTAGAGTATGCCTATCTAGATATGATATTTTACGTAAACAGCTAGCTAGCAATGAAAACATGATACGCTCTGCTGTTTAACATGATCACTACTAGCGACATCTATAACGTTTTCCAGCCGACTGCAGCGCTGCAGTGCGGCCGTGGCGCCGCCACCGGTCTGCATGCGCGCATCACGACGCAGCGTGGCGAGGACGGTGTCGCTGGCTATGGCGAGTACCCGTGGCACGTGGGCGTGCTGACGGTGGACCTGACGTACCTCTGCGCCGGCGTGCTGGTGGCGCCGCGGCTGGTACTGACTGTGGCGCACTGTGTCGCGCCGTTGCCGCTCGGAGCGCCCCTGGTGGTCAGAGTCGGAGACTGGGACCTGGCGTCAGAGGACGAACTGTATCCTGCGTATGATGTGGAGGTGGTGCGGACGGTGATTAATCCAGGTGAGTGGATACAGGGGCGCAGCTAAGGGGGAGAGGGGCAAGGGGAGCAATTGCCCCCCCCCCCTTTCGGGTCACAGGGGCCCCGCAGAGATTGGCCCAGATACCATTTACATTAGCTAAATGGCTTTCAAAAAGTCACTGAGGAGCCCTCAAACCAGGCAAGGGTCACTCTGGTGCATGTCAAGGGCCCTCACACTGAAGGGTTTTCGAAGCCGGCCCAGGGGTCCTCTTGGGCATGTCCAGGGGCCCATTGAGCCCACCGAGGGGCCCAAAAACAGTCTAGGGGCCTCTCGAACATGTCCAGGGGCCCATTGAGCCCACTTAAGGGCGCAAAAACATCCCGAGGGACCTTTCAAGCATGCTCTGGGGCCCATGGAGCCCACTTAGGGGTTCCAACAAACCTTCCCAGCGGCCTCTCGAGCATGCCCAGGGGCCCATTGAGTATGTTCAGGGGCCTCAAGCCTGGCCAGAGGCCCATTATAGTCTGTTTTGGGGCCTCTTGAACATGCCCAGGGGCCATTATAGTTTTCCCAGAGGCCCATCGAGTCTGTTCAGGGGCCTCTCGAACCTGCCCAGGGCATCTCGAGCTTGCCCAGGGGCCCATTGAGTCTGTTAAAGGGCCTCTTGAACCTGCCTAGGGGCCATTAGTCTGTTCAGGGGCCTCGAGCTTTCCCAATGGTCCATTGATCCTGTTCAGAGGCCTCTCGAACCTGCCCAGGGGCTATTAGTCTGCTCAGGGGCCTCTCAGCTTGCCAAGGGGCTGGGGGAGGGTGGTAGTACAAAACAATTTAACAATTTTCCTCCTCTCAGGGAGTGTGTGCTGCAATATTTGTCGGCCAGGGGCGTCTCCGACGGGAGGGTCGGGGGGAGGGGGATCTGGGCAAACTCTCCCACTTTTAGAAGGCGGGGGATGGTCGACCCCTCCCCTCCCCCCACACTTTTTGCGGGAAAATTAACAATTAATCGTAGAAATTGTCTTTGTAGTGCAGTCAAAATCCAGCTATATCACCAGTGTCAAAAACTGGAAAAATTTCGCGCCTCTTCGCGGCATGACAAGTTTCGCAATTGCTTATACAAATTTGGAAAATGGGAAAAAGAATTGCATTAAGTGTCTGCCAGAGGCTCTCCTTGGCGGTAATTGCTGGCCCCAGGGCCCATTCCCTTCATAAAATATTAACTTTTAAGTTTCAAGCAGGCTGCATGTTTAGCTCGTTTGCCGAGTTCCGAAAAAGGTGACACGAACGTAAAGACGAGATCAGCAACAGGAAGCTGCTCCAGCGGTGCACAGTTCGCTGGACCGAAGAGCTAATAGTGGAAACAGGCCAGGACCATCTCCCCTAGCCATCTCACCTCACGGTCTGGTTCCAATATTAACATTTAGTTTTCTAGGACCTAAAATTAAAATTTTCACACCGCTTCGCGGCGTCACATCAGTAGCCATCGTCATAACGAAGCCATGATAGTCATGGTCATCGTAACGCTGAATGGAATGAATAGTATTTTTAGCTTTTCCTCTACAAGGTCTATATTTATGGGTTTTATCAGGCAAAACCTTACAAATTTCGCGCCGCTTCGCGGCGCTAACTAACAAGTACATACCTATCTACTATAACATGAAAATCCACATAAAAATGCTGCAAAGGCTTAAAGGGAAATAATGACCTTTTCCACAAAAATGGAGTTAGCACTTGAAATCGCCAGACGAGACAAAAATATATTGTAAATTCATCACATTTTGCATGAAAACTTTCCTACCGAAAGCTATTTCAAGTTAAAGTTGATAAGCGTTCCACACTTTTAACGACCGGTACTTGCAAGTACTTTTGGTCCTCATCAAACTGCGGGCTTTTCCCGTATTGTTTTTTTACGCAATGGAGTGGAAAATACATTGTGCGTTCTGCTTGTTGTGATTATATGCCTGGCGATCTTCTAAAACTAACAGCGACTGGAAAAAGTGGCAATAAAATCGGAAGCTCATCGATGCACATCAACGGCGGCATAGTTAGTGGTTGCGACCCTCAATTTTTGAAAATCGATTCATTTGTTTTCAACATTAGGAGTATTGTATAATTTGTCTGTGGCTGTATATACCACTATGCTTTATATTATCATTAAAAATAATAATTTTTCGCAAAAGAACTAACAAACAATAACACCAAACTGGCAATTAAATCGTTAGCTCATCGATGCACATCGACGGAGACCTATTTAGCGTCGGCGATTTGTTGACAAAGTCATTGTCATGCTTCTCGGCGCACTTAAAGGAAATAGTTCACCTTCAACATGGGTTTTGAACTGAAATAGCAGTTTTGTAGCCCGTGTTGAGAAATCCTTATCTGGAACTTTTATTGACTGAAAAGACTCAAGCCGAAGATATTTGACTTCTTGGCGAAGGAATACGGCGCATATATGATGTACCGTACCGTCTGAACGTGCCAGCACTGCCATGGAGCATGCGCAGACCAATAATGCACACCATACCATTAATAATTTACGACCTTCTGTCCTGAATTGGCGCGATGTAGGACCATTTTTGAAAATAAAAAAGAAACTGTATTAAAAAATATAATAAAATCGTGTTCTGAAAAATTTTCCGAAGGTGAACTATTTCCTTTAAAGGAAATAGTTCACCTTCGGAAAAAATTTCAGAACACGATTTTATTATATTTTTTAATACAGTTTCTTTTTTTCTTTTTAAAAATGGTCCTATATAGTGCCAATTCAGGACAGAAGGTTTAATTTACATTGTACGTGTGCGTTATTGGTCTGCGCATGCTCCATGCAGTGCTGGCACAATTCAGACGGTACGGTATATCATATATGCTCCGCATTCCTTCGCCAAAAAGTCAAATATCTTCGGCTTGGAGAGTCTTTTCACTCAAGAAAACAGTCAAGATAAGGATTTTTCAACACGGGCTACAAAACTGCTATCTCAGTTTAAAACTAATGTTGAAGGTGGACTATTTCCTTTAACCATTGTGGCGAGTTGTTCCTGATTAGTATACCCAAGTCCCGTAGCAGGCTTTGTTAATGACGTCACTGGTGCCATTCTTGTGTAGCATTGCAAAATATATCTGATTTTGAGTTGAAAGCTAATTAAAGACTTATTCAAATTATTGTTTTTAAGTTTGCATTTTCTGGTTAATCATTATTAAAGGTATTTTATCACTATTTCATAGTAGTTGACACTTCAGAAACTTGTGACGTAATAATATTGTATCCAATATGCATTTCCCTCACCTTTTGCCATTGTGGCGCAGTGCCGAGTGCTTTACGAATACTAGCTTGCCTGGGGTTCAATTAATTCCGCCCTTATTTTATTAGAGTTTGTATAGTTTGCATGTTGTTATAAAGACATAAAGACATAAAGACATAAAAGAAAAGTGCAACAAAGAGCCTCTTGGGCCCATCCGAGGTTGCACCCCACCCCACCCCCACCCCCCCCCCTCCACCAGTCTCGCCCCTTCAAATCACCTTACTCTACCTGCATAAAAGAAGGCTAATCCCACGAGTATTTATGAACTAATCCCTTCTCTGTAAAGTATTTATCTAATCTAATTTTGAAGGAAACAAGTGTCACTGCATCAGCGACATCCCCTGGTAGCATATTCCAATGTAGCATATTCCAGCCCTTCTACTGAAAAATGACTGTCTTAGCCTAGTCCTACTTTGTTTCATAATGAGTTTATGCTGATGACCTCTACCTCGATTTTCCCTATTGAACTCAAACATACCCTTTAAATATCCAGAATGCTGACTATTTACAAATTTGAAGACTTCAATTAGATCTCCTCTTAGCCTTCTATATCTAAGTGAAAACATACCCAATTTCTTTAATCTATCTTCATAAGGTAAACTACCAAGACAATTAACCATTTTTGTTGCCCTTTTTTGAACTCTTTCTAACAACCAGCAATCTTTCTCATATGTTGGAGACCAGGCTTGTACACAATACTCCAAATGTGGTCTAACGTATGCACAATACAGTTTTGTTATTACCTTTTCACTCTTGTAGGAAACATTTCTGTTAATGGCCCCTAGCATTCTAAGTGCCTTTTTCCTAGCTTCTACAACCTGGTCTGACGCTCATAGTCTATTGTTTACCACGACACCTAAATCTCTTTCCTTTTCAATCTGCTCCATTTTCTGCCCACCCATTTCATACCTATGTTTACTGCTAACCCGTCCAGCGTGCATAATCTTACATTTACTCAAATTGAATTTCATCTGCCATGCTTCAGACCACTCAACTAGCTAGTCCAGATCTGATTGAAAAACATCCTGATCATGTTTTCCTCTAATAATCCTGACAACTTTTAGATCGTCTGCAAATTTCAAGACTTTGCTGTCTATACTGTTCTCAATTGCATTCACAAATATTATAAAAAGCAATGGGCCCAGGACTGAGCCCTGTGGAACCCCACTGAGAACCTCCTTCCATTGTGATTGGCACCCATTCAATATAACCCTTTGCTGGCGTCCTGAAAGCCACGTTTCTATCCAATCCAGAATCTTGCCCCTGATCCCATGAATTTTAAGTTGCAACCCCAGTCTTGTATGGGGGACTTTGTCAAATGCTTTACTGAAATCAAGAAAAGCTACATCTAGCTGTTTACCCTGATCAAAGCTATCTGTTGCAACATCCAAAAACTCCAGAAGATTAGTTAAACAAGAACGGCCCTTCCTAAAGCCATGCTGTGTATCCTTGATGAGTTCATTTTGCTCCAAGAATTCAACAATCCCATCTTTGATGATTGATTCAAGCACCTTGCAGACTAATGAGGTCAGACTAACCGGTCTATAGTTTTCCTTTTTACTTCTATCTCCCTTTTTATGAATAGGAACAACATTTGCTCTTTTCCAATCAAGTGGAATTTTACTATCTGCGAGTGATTTATAAAATATTATGGCTAATGGAACCGACAACTCCCTTTCAGATTCTCTTAAAAGTCTAGCATGGATTTCATCAGGTCCTTCTGCCTTGTTAGGCCTTACTTTCTTTAGATATTCTAGAACAAGTTCACTACTTATGCCACCTAGCTCTCCTATAGTCTCCTCTGTCTCTAGCTCAGGCTGAAGTGCTGCAATACTACTCTGGTCCTCGATAGTAAAGACAGATTGAAACTGATCATTAAGCACTTCAACCATTTCACTGTCCTTGCTAACTAACACATCATCTACCTTAAATGGACCTATATTTTTGGAAACTGTACTGAACTTATAAAAACTGAAGAACTTCTTACTATCTGCATTACAATGTCTAGCTAAATCAAGTTCCTTTGCCCTTTTAGCTGCTCTGACCTTTTTCTTAACTGAATTTCTTGCATTCTGGTAGGCCTTCTGATTTATATCTAGTGAAGATCCCTTCAAAATGCCAAATGCACTTCTTTTAGCTTGTATAGCACTCCTTACTTCTGGGGTAAGCCAAACTGGTTTGCCCTTGGTTCTGTTACGTTTGTGCCTGAGGGTATATGCCGATTCTGAATTTGGCTTAATCTAGCTTTGAAAACATTCCAGGCCTCACATGCATCTAAACCTGCCAACTCAACGTTCCATTTTATCTGTGCGAGGTCATTTCTAATACCATCAAAATCAGCCCAGCTGAAGTTTGGAACCATAATAAGGTTATCTTTGGGCCTCATTTCTGATGAGATATTGAATTTAACCATATTGTGATCACTGGTTCCTAGACCTGCACAAATACTTATGTCACTAACTAGATCACTGTTGTCTGAGAATACAAGGTCTAGAATGGAGCAATGTCTGGTTGGCTCTGTTACAAACTGATGCATGAAAAGCTCCTCTTCAAAGATTTGCCTATACAACCTACACTCATTTGTTTCCTCTGCTATACTTTCGTATCCTCTTAAGTTAAAATCTCCCATAATAAGACACTGAGCCCGAAAGTTCCTACGTATTTCCTCACAAATATCTTGGTCTGTTTCAGCTTGGGAGTTCCTTGGAAGATTCCCTGGTCTGTAAAATGCACCTATCCTCAACCTTCCTCTGTTTCCTGTACCAATTTGAATGTCAAGCCAGATTGATTCTACTTCTTTTACTTTACTAGAATCATCAACTCTAGTAGTGCAGTACAAGCTATTTACATATACAAACACTCTGCCCCCCTGCCGTGATTCTCTGCAGTATGAGAACATGTTATACCCTTGTAACTCGAAATCCTGTAGCCTATCCCTATTATACCCCTCACTAACCCATGTCTCGGTTACACAAATGATATCAGGCTTTTCAAGGGCAACATAACACTCAAACTCATCAAATTTAGACCTAATACTTTGGGCATTCAGCAACACATGTGATCTTATACATTGAGCTGACTCTACTAATTCTGAGGGAATTATGATCTACTGTCCTATTCTGACATGAACTTCTACCAATGCTTACTTCCTGATGCCCTAGTACTAGCGTCCCTGAACCCCCCCCCCCCCCTACCTAGTTTCCCTGAATGACACTTCTGTAGGCATCTCCCAAAGCCCTTGCCCCCTCATCCGATAAGTGAAGCCCATCCTTCATATAGTACCTACGCCACTCATAGAACTGATCCCATAAGTCTACATAACTAAGCCCCATAGCTGAACATAAGTTCTGAACTGAGCTGTTCAACAGACAGAGCTCTCGAGTACCACTCCTCACTGGCTCCACAGCGAGGGAGGATGCCAGTCACAATGACTGGTTGCCTGGACTCCTTCAACCTCTGCAGCAGGCTCCGGTACTCCGCTACTATTCTCACACTCTGCCTAGGTCCTATGTTGTTCACCCCCACCTGTAGTATAACTGTCTCCGGGCTACTCCTACCAAGTTCTGCCTCAATGACAGGGCCCATATCAACTACTCTTGCCCCTGGTTTGACTATACATCTGTCCCTCTTCCCACAGAATGTTCGCCTTAAGGGCCTTACCCTCGAGTCCCCAACCACTAAATGCTGAATCTCTTCCCTGTCACTTTCAGCTGCTGACTCTAACGCACTGAACCTATTTGCTATTGTAACCTGCGGATGTTCTCTGGGGCTGTACTGCCTGACTCTACCCTGAACTTTTGTCCATCCCTCCTGATCCCCTTCCCTCTTCCTCCTCCAGATTCTGCTACCACCCTCCATTACCCAGCACCCCTCCTCATCCTTACTGTCTGTGGCCCTAGCATTACTTTCCACAATGTTGAGTCTCCAGAAACGTGACCCTCCAACACACTTCCAAACCCCAGCCGCACTATCCACCTTTGCCTTATCCTCCTCCCTTATGCCCCTATCAGAACTACCACTGGTCCCTGATTCATGACTTATACTGATAGTCAGTCATGCATCACGGATTGCTTCACGGATCAGAGCGCTGCTCGAACGCACGCTAGTAGCGCTTTCGTTTTCCATGGCAACCAGGCTTGAGCCAATGAAAAGCCAGAACGTATTCCCTTTCTGACTTTTGATTGGCTGACGCCTGGTTGCCATGGAGAACGAAAGCGCTACTAGTGTGTCCGAGCAGCGCTCAGTTTGATCGGAAACGTCAGAGCCTCCAAAAATGCCGCACTCGATGTAAACAATGGTAGGGAAGGACTTATTTGTCAATGACCTTCATGAAGTACACAAGGTACTTGTTTTGTATTTTTTTCCAAACTTACAACTTTTAATTTGGGAATAATTTTATTTAATTCTTAAATTTAAATAAAATAATTTGAAAACCATAACGGTAGCCTAAGAAATTGTTGCTAACAAAATCAAAAGGTCATTATTTCCCTTTAAATACATGTATCAAAATGGGGGTACATTTTGTCCTCATTTCAGCCGCCCCCACACTCAAAAGGCGACCCTTACCTGTTATCAGCTAAGATAGGTTTCTCTCCTGTACGTAACAATACAAATTAGTAATGCGCTCACTGCTCAGTACAATGCCTACTGAGGGTCCTGGTCCAATCCAGCTCATCAAAAGTAGACTGTCAAATTGTTCAAAAGGGGCCTCACAAAAAGTGGCCGAAATCCGTAGTTTGTCATATACAGGGGTATTTTTTGGGGGGTGGAAGCCTCTCCCAGGGCCCCTTTCTGAAGGTCTGGCTGCGCATATATATATATATATATATATATATATATATATATATATATATATATATATATATATATATATATATATATATATATCTATCTATCTATCTATCTATCTATCTATCTATCTATCTATCTATCTATATCTATATCTATATCTATATCTATATCTATATCTATATCTATATCTATATCTATATCTATATCTATATCTATATCTATATCTATATCTATATCTATATCTATATCTATATCTATATCTATATCTATATCTATATCTATATCTATATCTATATCTATATCTATATCTATATCTATATCTATATCTATATCTATATCTATATCTATATCTATATCTATATCTATATCTATATCTATATCTATATCTATATCTATATCTATATCTATATCTATATCTATATCTATATCTATATCTATATCTATATCTATATCTATATCTATATCTATATATCTATATATCTATATATCTATATATCTATATATCTATATATCTATATATCTATATATCTATATATCTATATATCTATATATCTATATATCTATATATCTATATATCTATATATCTATATATCTATATATCTATATATCTATATATCTATATATCTATATATCTATATATCTATATATCTATATATCTATATATCTATATATCTATATATCTATATATCTATATATCTATATATCTATATATCTATATATCTATATATCTATATATCTATATATCTATATATCTATATATCTATATATCTATATATCTATATATCTATATATCTATATATCTATATATCTATATATCTATATATCTATATATCTATATATCTATATATCTATATATCTATATATCTATATATCTATATATCTATATATCTATATATCTATATATCTATATATCTATATATCTATATATCTATATATCTATATATCTATATATCTATATATCTATATATCTATATATCTATATATCTATATATCTATATATCTATATATCTATATATCTATATATCTATATATCTATATATCTATATATCTATATATCTATATATCTATATATCTATATATCTATATATCTATATATCTATATATCTATATATCTATATATCTATATATCTATATATCTATATATCTATATATCTATATATCTATATATCTATATATCTATATATCTATATATCTATATATCTATATATCTATATATCTATATATCTATATATCTATATATCTATATATCTATATATCTATATATCTATATATCTATATATCTATATATCTATATATCTATATATCTATATATCTATATATCTATATATCTATATATCTATATATCTATATATCTATATATCTATATATCTATATATCTATATATCTATATATCTATATATCTATATATCTATATATCTATATATCTATATATCTATATATCTATATATCTATATATCTATATATCTATATATCTATATATCTATATATCTATATATCTATATATCTATATATCTATATATCTATATATCTATATATCTATATATCTATATATCTATATATCTATATATCTATATATCTATATATCTATATATCTATATATCTATATATCTATATATCTATATATCTATATATCTATATATCTATATATCTATATATCTATATATCTATATATCTATATATCTATATATCTATATATCTATATATCTATATATCTATATATCTATATATCTATATATCTATATATCTATATATCTATATATCTATATATCTATATATCTATATATCTATATATCTATATATCTATATATCTATATATCTATATATCTATATATCTATATATCTATATATCTATATATCTATATATCTATATATCTATATATCTATATATCTATATATCTATATATCTATATATCTATATATCTATATATCTATATATCTATATATCTATATATCTATATATCTATATATCTATATATCTATATATCTATATATCTATATATCTATATATCTATATATCTATATATCTATATATCTATATATCTATATATCTATATATCTATATATCTATATATCTATATATCTATATATCTATATATCTATATATCTATATATCTATATATCTATATATCTATATATCTATATATCTATATATCTATATATCTATATATCTATATATCTATATATCTATATATCTATATATCTATATATCTATATATCTATATATCTATATATCTATATATCTATATATCTATATATCTATATATCTATATATCTATATATCTATATATCTATATATCTATATATCTATATATCTATATATCTATATATCTATATATCTATATATCTATATATCTATATATCTATATATCTATATATCTATATATCTATATATCTATATATCTATATATCTATATATCTATATATCTATATATCTATATATCTATATATCTATATATCTATATATCTATATATCTATATATCTATATATCTATATATCTATATATCTATATATCTATATATCTATATATCTATATATCTATATATCTATATATCTATATATCTATATATCTATATATCTATATATCTATATATCTATATATCTATATATCTATATATCTATATATCTATATATCTATATATCTATATATCTATATATCTATATATCTATATATCTATATATCTATATATCTATATATCTATATATCTATATATCTATATATCTATATATCTATATATCTATATATCTATATATCTATATATCTATATATCTATATATCTATATATCTATATATCTATATATCTATATATCTATATATCTATATATCTATATATCTATATATCTATATATCTATATATCTATATATCTATATATCTATATATCTATATATCTATATATCTATATATCTATATATCTATATATCTATATATCTATATATCTATATATCTATATATCTATATATCTATATATCTATATATCTATATATCTATATATCTATATATCTATATATCTATATATCTATATATCTATATATCTATATATCTATATATCTATATATCTATATATCTATATATCTATATATCTATATATCTATATATCTATATATCTATATATCTATATATCTATATATCTATATATCTATATATCTATATATCTATATATCTATATATCTATATATCTATATATCTATATATCTATATATCTATATATCTATATATCTATATATCTATATATCTATATATCTATATATCTATATATCTATATATCTATATATCTATATATCTATATATCTATATATCTATATATCTATATATCTATATATCTATATATCTATATATCTATATATCTATATATCTATATATCTATATATCTATATATCTATATATCTATATATCTATATATCTATATATCTATATATCTATATATCTATATATCTATATATCTATATATCTATATATCTATATATCTATATATCTATATATCTATATATCTATATATCTATATATCTATATATCTATATATCTATATATCTATATATCTATATATCTATATATCTATATATCTATATATCTATATATCTATATATCTATATATCTATATATCTATATATCTATATATCTATATATCTATATATCTATATATCTATATATCTATATATCTATATATCTATATATCTATATATCTATATATCTATATATCTATATATCTATATATCTATATATCTATATATCTATATATCTATATATCTATATATCTATATATCTATATATCTATATATCTATATATCTATATATCTATATATCTATATATCTATATATCTATATATCTATATATCTATATATCTATATATCTATATATCTATATATCTATATATCTATATATCTATATATCTATATATCTATATATCTATATATCTATATATCTATATATCTATATATCTATATATCTATATATCTATATATCTATATATCTATATATCTATATATCTATATATCTATATATCTATATATCTATATATCTATATATCTATATATCTATATATCTATATATCTATATATCTATATATCTATATATCTATATATCTATATATCTATATATCTATATATCTATATATCTATATATCTATATATCTATATATCTATATATCTATATATCTATATATCTATATATCTATATATCTATATATCTATATATCTATATATCTATATATCTATATATCTATATATCTATATATCTATATATCTATATATCTATATATCTATATATCTATATATCTATATATCTATATATCTATATATCTATATATCTATATATCTATATATCTATATATCTATATATCTATATATCTATATATCTATATATCTATATATCTATATATCTATATATCTATATATCTATATATCTATATATCTATATATCTATATATCTATATATCTATATATCTATATATCTATATATCTATATATCTATATATCTATATATCTATATATCTATATATCTATATATCTATATATCTATATATCTATATATCTATATATCTATATATCTATATATCTATATATCTATATATCTATATATCTATATATCTATATATCTATATATCTATATATCTATATATCTATATATCTATATATCTATATATCTATATATCTATATATCTATATATCTATATATCTATATATCTATATATCTATATATCTATATATCTATATATCTATATATCTATATATCTATATATCTATATATCTATATATCTATATATCTATATATCTATATATCTATATATCTATATATCTATATATCTATATATCTATATATCTATATATCTATATATCTATATATCTATATATCTATATATCTATATATCTATATATCTATATATCTATATATCTATATATCTATATATCTATATATCTATATATCTATATATCTATATATCTATATATCTATATATCTATATATCTATATATCTATATATCTATATATCTATATATCTATATATCTATATATCTATATATCTATATATCTATATATCTATATATCTATATATCTATATATCTATATATCTATATATCTATATATCTATATATCTATATATCTATATATCTATATATCTATATATCTATATATCTATATATCTATATATCTATATATCTATATATCTATATATCTATATATCTATATATCTATATATCTATATATCTATATATCTATATATCTATATATCTATATATCTATATATCTATATATCTATATATCTATATATCTATATATCTATATATCTATATATCTATATATCTATATATCTATATATCTATATATCTATATATCTATATATCTATATATCTATATATCTATATATCTATATATCTATATATCTATATATCTATATATCTATATATCTATATATCTATATATCTATATATCTATATATCTATATATCTATATATCTATATATCTATATATCTATATATCTATATATCTATATATCTATATATCTATATATCTATATATCTATATATCTATATATCTATATATCTATATATCTATATATCTATATATCTATATATCTATATATCTATATATCTATATATCTATATATCTATATATCTATATATCTATATATCTATATATCTATATATCTATATATCTATATATCTATATATCTATATATCTATATATCTATATATCTATATATCTATATATCTATATATCTATATATCTATATATCTATATATCTATATATCTATATATCTATATATCTATATATCTATATATCTATATATCTATATATCTATATATCTATATATCTATATATCTATATATCTATATATCTATATATCTATATATCTATATATCTATATATCTATATATCTATATATCTATATATCTATATATCTATATATCTATATATCTATATATCTATATATCTATATATCTATATATCTATATATCTATATATCTATATATCTATATATCTATATATCTATATATCTATATATCTATATATCTATATATCTATATATCTATATATCTATATATCTATATATCTATATATCTATATATCTATATATCTATATATCTATATATCTATATATCTATATATCTATATATCTATATATCTATATATCTATATATCTATATATCTATATATCTATATATCTATATATCTATATATCTATATATCTATATATCTATATATCTATATATCTATATATCTATATATCTATATATCTATATATCTATATATCTATATATCTATATATCTATATATCTATATAT